>MU183732.1:30203-85767 GCA_016904865.1 Pissodes strobi
CTAAAAAGTAGTAACAACTGTAAACTTTTAAATAGAACACCCTGTATATTATTTTATATTTGGTTTTTTCGATGAATTCTAGACATGTTTCATAAATCTATACAGGGTGTCTCACGGTGCATGGTACCTCAGGCGTGTCTGTAGAACCACTCAACGGATCATTCTACAAAAATTTGGTCGATTACATAAACGGATTGCTAAAATGTTTTTAACAATGCAGTGTTGCCGCTACTACTAAAAAGTAGTAATAACTGTAAACTTTTAAATGTATATTATTGCATATTTCGATTTTTCGGAGAATTCTAAACATATTTCATGAATAATGTCCTATACCTATCTGCTACTGTTTTTGAAATATTGACAATTGAAACTCGACCATTTACTAAAACAGAGTTTTATCCACAATACCGAAACAGAAACTGAAAACTGTTTCGGTATTGTGGATAAAACTCTGTTTTAGTGCATGTTGCCGAAGGTTGCAAACCCCAACGTAGACCATTTACCAAGTTTGACAGCCTGTAAAATACAAACGGCTAAAGATATAGCGAAATGGTTTGCACTTTCCTATCTTGCTTTTTCATAAGCTATCGTCTATCACTAACTTTAGATTTAACCAGAGGTTAAATTTACCCGAAATTACTTAACCTCTGGTTAAACATAAAGTTAGTGTCAAACGATAGCTTATGAAAAACCAAGATAAGAAAGTGCAAACCATTTTGCTCCATCTTTAGTCGTTTAGATTTTACAAGTTGTCACTTGTCAACTGTCAATATTTCAAAAACAGGAGCAGATTTATGAAATATGTATAGAATTCTCCACAAAATCCAAATAAGCAATATTATATAGGGTGTTCCATTTAAAAATTTACAGTTGCTACCACTTTTTATTAGAAGCGGCAACACTGCATTGTCGAAAATATTTTACCAAGGCAGAGCATATCCGTTTATGTAAAAGACCAAATGTTCAGAATAATCCGTTGAGTGGTTTTGCAAAAAAGTCTAAGGTACCATCCACCTAGAGACACCCTGTATATTTCTGCTCACGTTTTTGACCCACTAAATATACTTTGGATGAATACCCTTTACTTAAGCACATAGGTTTCTTATCCTCTATGCCACTTCCGAGATATTGTTTTTCAAATCACTCTCGGCCACTCTGTATAAAGAAATTTTACATGGCTAGGTTCTGTTTTTTGGATTAAATAACCTGGATTACCATGAGCCGTTAAAAATGACGACCCTGGAATATTCAATTTTTGAGCGCTTTATATCGATCATATCCGTAATAGAACGTTTCCATGGTAACCACTATAGAACCACCTTTAAATCAACTGATCAAAATTTGAAACCTACGAAATTAATTTCTATTTTATGTACAGGTTGGCTCGAATTCGAGTCTATGTATGGGGACCTCGAACACCGTCAGAGATACAGTATGGGTCATATTAGGGCAAAATTGCTCATTTCGAATATTCGGAAAAACCCGAAATTTTGAAAAATCGTTTTAATTTTTCGGGTTTATTTAAAAACAGGTTTCAAATTGAATTGCACTTTTGCATTGTCACCTATGCAGGGTGTCTCACATAAGCAAACAGGTTTCCTATCCTTTATGCCATTTCAGAGATATTATTTTTCAAATCACCCCGGGAAACACTGTATAAAGACATTTTACATGCCAACGTTCAGTTTTTTGGATTAAATAGCTTGAATTAACATCAGCCGTTGAAACATATGAATTTGGAATATTCAATTTTTGAGCGGTTTATATAATCATATCCATAATACAACGTTGCCATGGCAACCACTATAGGACAATATTTAAATAAACTGAACAAAATTTGAAACATACGAACTTAATTCCTATAAAATTGTATCATTAAATTCCATATCCTCTCAAAATACCTATACACGGTGAAACCCAATATTTTTTGTCATAAACGAACTTAAAATGGTCATTCGTAGAGTCATCATTTTAAGACGACATGGCAACATTGACGGACTAGGCATTGATATGTCGTATGGTTGCTTCAACGCGTAAGCCATCGATCGGTGTTGCCAAATCTTTAATTACCAATATCCAGGGACTTAGATGAAAAAATGTAACATTCAGTTTCTTTATGGGCAAAAATTAGTATTTCTTTGCAAGAGGATGATCAAGCCGATTATTAGGAGTTTGTTATTATATATATTTTACCATTTGATAATCGGCTTAACCGCTTCGTGGGTCCGGAAAACCTCCTGGAAAGGCAGTTATCGAGAGTACTTCACACTGAATCAATGTACAGGGGATTTAGCTGTAGCTGTACATAGCGGTCAAACGTACAGGGTCTTCTTTCATATTTTAATGCTAGAGACGACTGACTGTGTATCCTGCAATGAGTACCAAAAGCTTCGAAAATGTGATTTTTTTTTTCAAAAACCATTGGTTTGGAAGTTTAGGCAAATTCCCATAAGTACTAAATTTTATTTAAGTGACACACGAATGGTTTTTCGTGATAATTATATCATTTTCCAGACTTTTGGGACATGTTGCCTTGGAACTCTTGTAGCTAAAACCACACACTCCAAGCTTCCTATATTTCCTATTTTTTTTCTCTTTCTTTGACGCAGATACCTGTATACAACCTATTTGAGATTCCAACACTTTAACGTCAAATGGTTCATAATTTATTGTATACGATATGTATTAATTGTATTTATTTTCAGTATTTGTTAACAGTCGTGTACCCTGCCCTGTTGCAACCAGCTGGAGTTGTAACTTTAGCTTCAAAGTATAAGTATTTATGTCGTGAACTATTTGTATATATATATCGTGCACAAAGTCCTATAAAAACATCTTTTATGTTAATATTGCCTTAAAACATTTAGAAGAAACATCAATTTTACTTTAAACCGATGCTATGTATCATAAAAATCGATCCATAACTACCGCTACTTATCGATATGCCCATGGCGTTACGTTTTTTGCGTGCCCTCGTAAATTGCAAGTGTGTGTTTTGGGTTGTCTATCTGTCCTATGTAAAGTCTGTGTTTCTCTTTGTTGGGATTGTGCAAATATATGAATAGAGAGGGAGATATATAAACTTAATACAGTCATTGACGGTTTTTAACTGAATAAAAAAACGTTTTGTTTTTGTGTGCAATATTCTCTATTATGGTTATTAATCAGTCATGTTTAAGAGAAAACAAGGGTGGCAGCAGTTAGTGTGCAACTCAAATAAGTTAAACACGAGAATGTTTCTCACATTTTCTCTAGAATACTTGAGGCTGTTTTCTGACATTATCCTATACTTGGGCTAGATTTTTGTATACGTACGAATTTTACAAACATATAAAAGCATCATTATATATAATAAAAGAAAGCGCATATTATATACTCTATAGCTGCTCAGGGGTGTTTTCGAACGGGCTCTTTTTGACCAGTGACATTTTAGTGCCATTTGACATTGACAGAAGAAATGCAAAAGTTTAGGCTTATTTATTTTTTTATAATAATTTAAATTAAAGCCGTGGTATTTGAAGAATTCTAGACGAAACGCTCACATTAAAGCAAATTTTGTTATACAAACGTGGCCCCAGTCAATGGGTTATTGCGAACGAAAACGGCCTGGTTCTTGGCAACATGGCGAACGCGAAGCATATAATAGCCGCGTTCGTTTTTGTCATCTGTTTCCTCGATTTGCTCTGAAAATTTGACAGTCACGAGTTCTGTGTATTTAAAAGGAAAATCCAAGTCACGTGCCTGTCAAAATGTTAAAGCAAATCGACGAAAAAGATGACAAAAACGAACGCGGCTAATAATGGTAATGTCTAGAGCACCCCTGAGTGCAGAGCTTTTAAATGGTGAGTAAATTTTATATGATACATAGCCACAGTTAAAATCGATACGATAAATTCCTTATATTATCAGCAATAAATAAGTCTTCAGTGGTACACAGGTCGGGGTGCAGACATTCGTTTTTGTTGCTTTCTATATAAAAAAAATTATTTCCGAAACATGGAAGCAAATAAAACAATTTATTTATATTTGTCACGTAGATTTACTTTATTGTAATTTATATAAATATTTTCCTAAGTGTTATATAAATTGATATTATTAAGTGTTACGTTGTTTTACTTTCACCTGATCTGACTGGTTTTGATGTTCAAAAAGTGAAAATTCCTCGGACCATCCAATCAAAACAAGGCTTTTGTGCTCGTTTATTCTTTCAACTATGAATTTTTCGTTTGCTTGTGTCCGTCAACCAATTACACCCTTCGGCGAATCAAAGAATCTAAAATATCTATTCGCAGGGGTGTTTTCGAACGCGCTCTTTCTGACAGCTGACATTTTAGCATCAATTGACAGACGAAATTTAAAAGTTTGGGCTTTATTTTTCAAAATAATTTATATTAGTGCCGTCGAACTTCAAGAATTCTAGGCAAAATGCTCACATTAAAACGGGTTTTGTTATACAAACCTGGTCCCAGTCAGTATGTGTTTTGCGAACGTAAACGGCCTGGTTCTTGTCAACATGGCGAAGGTCATGCTTATAATAATGGTAATTTCTTGGGCATCCATGACTGCAGAGCGGGTCCATAACACTTTAGCGTCACACAAATTAAGAAGTTTTTGGTAAAAATAAGAACATTTTTCATATTAGAGAGAGTGATTCTTTATAAAAAAGTGCGGACGGAGGATCTTTTTTATTAAAAAATAGTAACACTAACCCAACTTAAAAAATATGACACTTTCGGAACACACATCTACCTTTACCAAATTTTCGACCTTCAGACCTGCGCATTTGGCAGCAGCCCAGTCTTGTTCTAATATTTCGTTCTTCGCTCCCTCCGGGGGCTCAACCAGACAAAACTAACCCAAATTAACCTTGTAGATAACGTAGAAAAGGGTAAATTTTTACTTAGCACCCTTTTCGAATTTTGCAACTTATTTTCATGTAACGTGTATTAGACAGTATTAGAAGTGTTTTGTGACACGTTACATATTGCGCAAAGCACCTTTGACGTCAAAAAGTGAACAAAAATCCCAAATGTTTCAAAAAGTAGAATAGCAGCTTGTCAAACCACAGCTAACCTAAACTCCAAACAAACCAACACTAACCCAAAGTAACCAAAACCAACCCAGACTAACCCAAACTAACCAAAGCCAACCCAAACAAACCAAAACTAACCCAGACTAACCCTAAATTAACCAAAGTAAGGAAATAAGCGGGCAACAAGCGCACCCCAACCCAAACTACCCAACACTAACCCAAAGTAACCAAAACCAACCCAGACTAACCCTAAATTTATTAACCAAAGTAAGGAAATAAGCGCGCAAACAATCTCAAACTAAGCAAAACTATCCCCGATTAATTAATACTAACTCAAACTAACCGAAACCAACCAAAACTAACCCAGACTCCTAAATTAACCAAAGTAAGGAAATAAGCGTGCAACACTTGTCTCTTCACTATCTCTATCTAACCCAAACTAACCAAAACCAACCCAGACGAACCAAAACTAACCCAGACTCCTAAATTAACCAAATTAAGGAAATAAGTGCGCAAACAAGCGCGTAGCGCGCTTGTCTGCTCACTATCTCTAACTAAGCAAAACCAACCCAAACTAACCAACACTAACCCAAAGTAACCAAAACCAGACTAACCAAAGCCAATCCAAACAAACCAAAACCAACCCAGACTAACCCTAAATTAACCAAAGTAAGGAAATAGGCGCGCAAACAAGCACGTTACGTGCGCTTTTCTCTTCACTATCTCAAACTAAGCAACCAACCCAAACTAATCAAAAGTAACCAAAACCAACCCAGACTAACTCAAACTAACCAAAGCCAACCCAAACTAACCAAAGCCAACCCAAACAAACCAAACTAACCCGGACTAACCTTAAATTAATTAGTAAGGAAATAAGCGGGCAAACCCGGGTCTCTATCTCAAAGAAAAGACCCATCGAGCTAAAGCTCTCGGGGTCTTTTCAGAATGTAAACGAAAATTTGTCTCATAGAAATTTTGGAAAATCATTTTTTTGTTTCAAATCAACGGTATTTTCGATAAGACATCTCCGCTATCGGTATATTACTGTTGACATGTTGGCAATAATGCGTAAAATCGTGCTTGCTTACGTTTTCACTTCCCTTCGTTTGTTTTTAGACAAGCGTCTACCTACAGCAAATTTTCGACCATTGGACTAATATTTCACGCATCACGCATGACCCTTCGCTCGATTCGAGGGCGCAACCAAACAAAACTAACCCAAGGCAATGCCCAAAATCAAGAAAAACAACTGAAAAATATCTGAATTAGCACGTACGCATGAGTGAAGGCTCAAAATTGGTGTTGGTAGACGCTAATAGCAATGGCAAATTCCTGCGCGAACAACAAAATTTGCAGCGGCGCGACGAAAAATAACACCAACATTGAACACAAATATTTAAAAAACAAATGCATAATCCCCAATTTTTATTTCATATATTGTCAAATAATTATGTGTACTAACGATTAGTATATCTCTGACATTTTAATTCGTGTGATGCTAAAGTGATATATCACCTGCAGAGCTTTAGATGTATTTGATCAGATGGTGAGTAAATTTTAAATGATACATAGTAATGGGAATAGAACAGTTTAAATCGAGAACCTCTATACGATAAATTCCTTATATCACCAGCAATAAATAAGCCTTCAGTGTTACACAAGTCGGGGTACAGACATTCCTTTTTGTTGCTTTCTATAAAAAGCATTAATTCCGAAAAACTGAAGCAAATGAAAGAATTTATTTATATTTGTCACGTAGATTTACTTTATTGTAATTTATATGAATAATTTCCAAATTGGTTTATAAATTGATATTATTGAGTCTTACAATGTTTTACTTTCGCCTGATCTTCAAAAACTCAGACCATTCAATCAAAACGGGGCTTTTGTGCTCGTTTATTCCTGTGCCTTCAACCATGAATTCTTGGCTTCCTTTTGTCCGTCAACCATTTGCACCAAAAATAATTTCTTCGATGAATGAAAGAAAGCGCCTATACTCTATAGCTAGCCACGGGGGTGTTTTCGAACGGGCTCTTTTTGTCAGGTGTTATTTTAGCTTTTAGCACCGATTGACGGAAGAGATTTAAAAGTTTGTGCTTTATTCATCAGAATAATTTAAGTTAGAGCCGTGGTACGTCAAGAATTCTAGGCCAAATGCTCACGTTAAGAAAAGGGGTGTATTAAGCAAACGTGGCCCTCTCAGTCAGAATGCGTTATTGCGAACGCAAACGGTCTGGTTCAAAGACTTCTTATTTCCCTTGTCTATGGTCTGGTTCTTGTCAACATGGCGAAGACGCCGCTTATAATAATAGTAATGTTTTGAGTTTTAAGATCCTTTACACAAGTAGAGCACTATGTAAAAAAATCGGCCTCTTCTATTCTATTGGTCGTCCGCATGGCCCTTCGCTCGGTTCTGGGGCTCAAGAAAAGGAAACTAACCAGGTGTTAACCTAAGACATACCGAAAATCAAGAAAAAAGCTGCAGAAACAATCTTGTAAAAAAAACGGGGTTTTGAACCCGGGCCGTCCAAGTTAGACCCAAGCATCTAAGCCTCACGACCACGAGAGCTCTTGCGCCAAATTGATTGCATCACGAAGACATAATAATATAGTTGTAATACGAGATGGATCGACCAATAGAAGAGGTCGATTTTTACATACCTAGTGCTCTCCTTGTGTAAAGGATCTTAAACTTGTAATCTTTTTGGCAATTCTCAGAACAAAGCTTCTAAAGGTACCTGATGAGATGGTGAGTGAATTTTATATTTTATAATCGGAATAGCACAGTTTAAATCGAAATCCTTATATTCAGTGGTAGTGATATTTAGTGGTATTTTCCTATGTGTTATTATAAATTGATATTAATAAGTCCTACAATGTTTTACTTTCACCTGCTCTAACTGGTTTTGATGTTCAAAAAGTGAAAATTCCTTGGACCATTCAATAAAAACAAGACTTTTGTCCTAGTTTATTCTTTCAACCATGAATTCTTGTCTTGATTATATCCGTCAACCAGTCACACAAGAAATCATTTCTTCGATGAATAAACGAAAGCGCCTACTGGGCTTATACGATCTGCACCGGAACTCGCAAGGGTGTTTCCGAACGCGCTCTTTTTGACAGGTGACATTTTAACATCAATTGACAGACGAAATTTAAAAGTGTAGGCTTTATTTTTCAAAATAATTTAAATTAGAGCAGTGGTACTTCAAGAATTCTAGGCGAAATATTCACATTAAAACGGGGTGTATTATGCAAACGTGGCCCCCCAGTTAAAATGTGTTATTGCTAACGAAAACGGCCTTGTTCTTGGTTCTTGTCAATATGGCGAAGGCGACGTTTATAATAATGTAATCTCTTGGGCACCCCTGAGCGCAGAGCTTTTAACTATACCTGATCAGATGGTGAGTAAATTCTCTATGATACATAGCAACACTCTTTTAAAGTAGTTTCGTACTCTTAGAGCTAAACTTCAACTAGATATGGATTCTGTCTCAGTCTTGGAACGAATCGAGATCTTTAGAGACCTTGGCCTCTACTTTGATCTAACCACTCTCTTTCAAGACACATTTTAAATGAAAATCGTAGATTAATTCCAAGAACAAATTTTAATATAATATCGCTTCGAATTTATACACTCAACTGCCTATTTCGCAATAACTCTCGTTCGATTTTCCTTCGTAAACCAACACAAAATAGTCTACACTTTAGCTTTTTTACTTCTTTTACCCCATGCAGTATCCCGTGAAGCTCAGAACGAAGTACAGATTTGCCTAAGTGCTTGTGGCACGACGTATAGTGTTGAGTACCTACATGTTTTAGGACCACACCAAGCCCGCTATTCTCCTCATATACTGCTGCATCTGTCCAAACCATGATCTCATTGCCAGCACATTCATGATCTTCTTGTAACATTAGGTTTGTTCGCTTACATATCCAGGTGCGCCTACATTCCTCTGCTTTTCCTCTTACAGCCGCTTTCCAGTGTGTTTCCCTCATTTCATAGAGTTGTTGTGCTTCAATCCACAGCGGGGGTGTACCATTAATGATCTGAAGCGCAGCGGTTGACATGGTTGAATAACCTTTGCCTAGCCTCCTAAGTATCAGCCTTTGTAGAGCGCCGAGTTGTTTTCTGACTCGCGAATCTCCGCCCTTGGCGCCCCATACCTCCGCTCCATATAGTGCCGCTGGTTTGAAGATCCTGTTCCAGATTATCCGTGAGACTTCGCCAATGTCAAACCCTATTCTTCTCATTAGTCCCCTTATGGTCATTGTCGATTTAGTGATCTTCATCCTTTACATATTTCAAGTGTTCTAGGAATAGCCCCTGCCTGTCCAATATTATACCTAGATATTTTATCGTTTCTTTGGTTTGAGTCTTTTGTCCGTTGTGTGTGATTGTCCTGTCATACCCGCATGCGGGATGAACAGCGCCTCCGTGTTTTCTCTATTATAGTTCAGTTTTATATTTATCTCCCGGCAATTTAACACCTCCCACAGTTGAGTCCAAATTCTTTCCATTTACTTACCCGAGTTGCCCCTGATGATAACGACCTGGCCAATCGCATATGCCTGTGGGACCAACCTTTCACATTCACCCGGTTCATCATTCATTTCCCATTCCCCTTTCAATCCATACATGCACTCAAACCATTCTTCTATAAGTATCAGCCACAAGGTTGGCCCCAGGCGGGAGTCTTACGGGCACCCCTTGTGGATTTTAGCTTCGACTTCACCCCTTATTACAGTCCTACCCTTCAAGAAACTCCAGCAAATTCGGACGATACCCTTATTTATCCCCTTACTTAGCATACGATCCACGAGTTTGGTCCCCATGCAGAATTAACGGCGTTTTTCATGTCTAAAGTTATTACTAGCTGAGTCTTTTTTGCAGATTTCCCAAGCTTTATATCCTGCATTAATGCGTCAACTGCATTAATCCCTCTACCCTTTCGAAACCCATATTGTCTCTCCGAAACGACGACGAGAGGCGTTGTTTGAGGGTGATGCTTTTCAATAAGATATGTGTCTTTTTCCTGTCCTTTCAGTTCCCTGTCCTCGTGCATTATAGAGGTGTTAGTAGCTGCCCCTTTGTTTTTGTTTATATACTTCCAAACTCTATCCCAGGGACTTTCTGCATACAAGTTGTTTGGTTGTCCATTTGTGTATATTGTCACGAGTAGCTTAGGGGGTAGCGCGTTTCTTTAAAGAATAACTTCTCACAGAAGAGCCGCGTCGCGATTAGTACAGTGACGGGGTCTCAATGCTTCCTTTAATCTACCACTGGATGTTCTACTCGTGAGGACACGCCTTGTTTAGCATGCCGGGGGGTAACTGAGGTAGACCGGGACCGCGTTACGTGGGGTAAGAAGAGATGATAAAGTAAGCACGTTTAGTTTATAACAATAACAATGTATTAACGATAAAACTTTAACAATAATTATTCGTCAGAAAAAATGAAATTATTATACCCGATTAATACGGTGCGCATGTTTTCTCGATTTGAGGTACTGTTTATAGGGCTTTGTTTACTGTCTTATAATTTATAGATTTTCTTAAGAGTTGGGTTTTATTTAAGAGCACTAAGAGATTTCACTAAACTTTTTAACTGACTATTTAGACACTTGTCTTTCTCAACACTCTGACAAACTTCTTGTCAAGACTTTACTATGGAGGTTGTGAAACCCCTGGTCCTAGCAGTCGTCAAGTGACTAACCGGTGCCAGGTTTGGAAGGAAAGGAATAGAACCTAAAGCAGTCGTATGGCTAACTTTAGGAGCGGATAGACCCCAGAAGGCAGTCGTCAAGTGGCTAACCTTGGGAGCTGGAGGTGAGACCAAAGTCTGCCGAACTAAGGGTTCGGTAGCGTATTCATATAAAACAAAGTGATGATCATTGCATGCATAAGGTTCAAAGTCGCTCCCGTTGATTGCTCGCGTTGTTTATAGTTTGCCTTTAATGTTTATATAACAATCTCCAAGTTCAAGCTCAAACTTGCGACAGGGTGATATTTGTTTACTAGCTTATGCTTTTTAGTAGATTACAATATCTATGTCAATATATACAACCAAAGAATTCGTTGTATACAACCAACCTCTCCTCCTGGTTCATTATAAAGTGCCATTATATGTATGTTTTTCCCTGCGTAGTCCTTAACAGTAATAGCAATGTGAATTTGCTCGCCAAAGTCAGCAGAAGTTACTTTTTCATGTTTTTTTTTCAAAACGATTACAGCTTTCGGTTTGTCAATATTGTAGGTTATATATCCCTCAGGCGTTTCCAGTTTTATATAAGGTTCTGTTACAATAGCGATGCCAAAGGGCTCCCGTTTTATTTTCCTAAAGAGCAGATTTGTGGCCTCTCTTCCTCTCCCTAAGTTGACCTGTATTACTTTTATGTTTTTACTAGCCATTGTAATTGATGAGGGTCCTGGCTTGCCTACATTTTCTCAGGTACACCGGGTTATACCAGATACGTTTGCAATTTACACAGTCCAATTCTCCCCGTTCATCGCACTGCTTCCCGTCATGTGCCCCTCCACATCGGTAGCACACGCATGGATCCTGACGGTATTTAGTTGTATGCCCGTACTTACAGCATTTGTAACATAGCGTTGCCTCTAGGTATTCCTCGGCCCATCTAGTTGTCAGATCCATTATGATGTTCCCTTTCTTCACGCTATACTTAAAAATCTCGATGTACGTCTGTAGTATTATATTTTCTCTAGATTCGTTGCGACAGGTCCTTCTGAAGATTATCCTAATATGTGCTGGGTCGAGTCTCCTTCTGTTGATACCTGCATTCTCATTTATAATCATGTTCGTTATCTCCTCATCCTTGTGCCAACCAGTTACAGCAATAATTTCTTCGGTGAATAAAAGAAAGCGCCTATACTCTGTAGCTTCCACTTAGAGCTAGAACTAGTACGGCACCTAATGTAGCCAATGTATTAATTGGCTTCACGCCTGACCAATACCTCCCCTCCGCTCGCTTTGCTCACTACGGGGGCTCAAAGAACAGGAACTAACCAAAACTAAACCAAGGCATACCCAAAATGAAGAAAAAATACTTTTTACAAACATAACCTTATTTAAAAAAAAAACGACAGGAATTGAACCCCGGGCCGCCGCGCCGTATCACAGGCCCAGCATCATCATTGTTTTGTCTCTCTTTTTTTATACAGCCAATGAGATCTAGATCTTCGAACAATAAAGCATATTATTATTATAACCACTGAACCACCAGAGCACTTCCAGACGATTCATTACACCGTAAAAACATCTAAACTGAGGCCTCATTAGGTGCCGTGCTAGGTCTAGCTCTTAGTCTCGCTTATGTCCGTCAACATATAGATCAGTGCCGTCAACTAAAAATAATTTCTTCGATGAATAAAAGAAAGCGCCTATACTCTACAGCTACTCGCAGAAGTGTTTTCGAACGCGCCCTTTTTGACAGATGACATTATTTTAGTGCCAATTGACAGAAGAAATTTAAACGTTACGCTTTATTTTTTACAATACAATAATTTAAATTAGAGCCGTGGTATTTGAAGAATTCTAGACGAAACGCTCACATTAAACTGTGATTTGTTATGCAAACGTGCCCCCCCCCCCAGTCAAAATGTGTTATTGCAAACGGAAACGGCTCGGTTCTTGTCAACATGGCGAAGGTGATGCTTTTAATAATGGTAATATCTTGGGCACCCTGAGTGCAGAGGTTTTAAATGTACCTGACCAGATGGTGAGTAAATTTTATATGACAAGTGTTAATATAAATTGGTATTATTAAGTTTTACTTTCACCCGGACAAGTTAAATGGTATATGACTGGTCTTCATTAGAAGGCCCTGTTTCGCCTGCCATATTTTTAGCCAACTAACCCAAACCATTACCTATAGAAGAGAGTGTCCAGTTTGGTATGGCGTCAAAACCATTAAATCGAAGGCACAAATTAGTAAAAATTTAAAAATCCAATTTTCATGCTCTTAGAGCTAAAATAAAACTAGATATGGATTCTGTTTCCGTATAGTATCTTCAGTCTTGGAACAAATGGAGATCTTTAGAGACCTTGGCCTGTACTTTGATCTAACACGCACGAGCCTGAGGTTTGTGATTAGAACGTGCAAGCCTTTTCCAATTCTTCAATCACTGAGAATATATGTACAGTCCAGGCTAGAATTTGCAGCCCTTTTTTATTGGGAATATATTAATGCTACTGAGGTTCTTTTTAATACCTAACTTTTAGAGCAGATGGTACTTACCTATATATTGTTGCTGGGTAGGTTTTGAATTCCATAATTGGTGGGCTTGATTGACTCCGAGCATTTTCGGAGTGCATCATTTTTGCATGCTACAAGGTCCAGGGCCTCAAGCATCAAGCAATATAACATTAAGTCAGTTATACTCTCAACTTAGAGACCTTATTTTTATATAATTTGTGCAAAGGTAATATGCAAAAACCTAGTTACTTTGACATATCTTATAGATGCTTATGAAAAGAAGCTGCTCGCTTAGAAAAAGATGTGTTCAGCATAACAACAATAACCTGCAACTTTTAAAACATTTATTTAAAACTCGTACTCTATCTACTATACATGTATACTAACTAAATGTGATAGTATGTATACTTTACATAAAATTAGTCTATATCTAGAATGTACATTTGTCCTATTTTAAAACTTAACGACTAGACGTATTATAAAATTTGCCGTAGTATTGCCACTATTTCACTAATTTATTATATACAAGGTCGGCCAAAAATTACGCTTCGGACAAGGAAAGACTTGGCGGTTTCTGAAAAAAAAAATATTCAATAAAAATCACATTGTAAAACCTCAAATTGTTGTTGACACTTTAAGTTGACATCAGGATTTATAAGATTCTGAAATATTCCCGTAAAACTTAAGACTAAGGAAGGGTACAGGTTGTGACATCTAGTACCCATTTTCAGCTTCACGATTATATATATGGTGTTAAGAGGGTAAGTTTTTATTATTCTTCATAATTAGAGTATTTATACTCAAATATTTACAAACGTTTTAGAATAAGGGTCTTACATCAAAAAACTGACAACGATCTCATGAGAAGAAAGAAAAATTCAAAAGAGAACAAGAGGCAAACAATACTAGAAGGAACAAGAAAGAAATACCAAAGACAGAAGCTCTATAAAAAGAGACGAGAACAGAGTATCAGATGGAGAAACATCTGATATGTGGGAGGAATCTGGAGACAGCTTAGATGGCATCAGTTTCAATTTGAGTAAAGACTTAGATATTTATCTAAAGACGAAGTTCCCCTTCCTACGGTTCAAATATAAAGAAAGTATTCATTCGAGTATGAGCAAGGTGGTTTTGTGATTGTTTTATTCCCTGGGAACAAACAGCAGTATTGATATGTTGGTGTCGTACAACCCGAATGGAGAAGCCGAAGTTGTCGGTATTGAAGAAAGTTCTTTTTCCGAGATCCAACAACAATACTCAATACTCTTTATTTGCACTAAGCCATTACACAGAAAAAATGGATGTACACGTCAAAATACAAGATGAAATATAAACTGATATTAGAATGCTAAAACTATTAACTTAAAAGTTATGACAGAAGCATTCAAAAAATTCAATTTCAATTACATAAATATAGACACAAATAAACAATATAAACACCTACACATACAAACTCAAATTACAGCTGTGAATCAAAGCATGAGGAATCATTAAAATATTCAGAAACGGACTAAAAGACCCTGTGTAGTAGGCTTGAATTTGCTATATGGCAAATCTCTGACATTTCTAGGGAGTGCATTATACAAACGCTAGCCCATGTAGAAGGGAGATTGTTCAAACCCACTCAGGCGATGCACATCAAGCGAAAGCAAGTCATCATGGCGTGTGGTGTGTCGTAATTGTGGTAATCATTGCACTGTGGGTACTAAGCTAAGTTACTTTTAGTAAACAAGAGAGTTCTAAATATATTGTAACAAGTAAATTTTGGGGAGGCGACGTGCGACGTTCAAATAGGCGAGGACGTGACAACCCTGGAAACGAATGGCGCAGCAGTAGAATCGAATCGGTGTTATATAATACGGAGTATATAGATAGATTAGAAATAAGGCATAGATATAGTTATTGTACGATAGCAGAGTCGACTCATGGCGTTATGCAATTATGATAACTGTACTGGCGAAGGTGTATTGGCGAAATAAAACGTGTTTACTAAAAACTAGTCGTGTTACAATATATATAGATGGAAATATCATTATACTCCTAGCCCTGAAACAAGGTATGCAGGTCTCCATGAACTTCAATCCAAACAGAGATCTGATAGCATGCTTCTGAGCAACAAAAACCCTTCCCTCATCAGTACAATTCCCCCAAAAAATGACATTGTAAGTGAGACGACTATACACCAGGGTATAATAAACATTTAGGGTTCCTCAAATTTGTGTGTATTGTACGTATACTGCACGTTTTGTTGCTCTGTCGTTTTTTTCATGTTTTCGTGTGGACTAAGTGTTATAGTTTGTCGGTATTTGGTATTGTTGCGTTTGTTTTAAAGTGCTGCATGCGAATGTGTTATTATTTTGAATAAAGACCTTCGAATAGTGACCTAAACTTTGAAAACAATGCTCATGGTTTCACTTCATTTAAATATTAACTGTTGATAAAAAAAAGGGTTCAATACCTTTTCTTATCTCAAAGCCCCAAAAAGTGGTTTATTTATTTGTAAATGAACGCTCGCTCTTTTGATATAAACAGTTTATTTCTTATCTTGGACGGTTTTTTCTTTTTTTACTACTAGCCTATTGTATACCTGTCTAGCATCACTAAACAGGACCGGCTTTGAAATTGTTCATGTTGGACTAGATGTATGATCTTCAATAAATTTCAACATGGCTACTCCTGTGAAATTCAAAATGAGATGTTGTGCTAATAAAACAACTAAATGCTTTTGTTGTGTAACTTGCTTGGCTATGTTCCATCCGAGTTGTTTGGAGAGGGACTTTAAGACGCATATGAAAATAAGTGAAAACAAAATTTACTGTTCCAAAGAATGTAAAGAAAAAAGCATCGGCAACGATCCTCGCTTAAAGGAACTAATGGATGAATTGGAAAAACTTCAGCAGGATAACCACGATCTTCAAAACCAACTAGCATTAAAGAGTGAGCATTTTGTACATATTTTGGCTGATAGGAATGACATTATTCGCACTTTACAAAAGGAAAATGATTCTATAAAGTGTGAAATGAAGAACATGGAACTATTCTATAAAAAACAACGTCGTAAAACTATAGAGGTTGAAGATGAGGCATTGGTAGAGGAAAATAAATTAGTTGAAAGTTTAAACAAAAAACGCGAAATAATAGTTAATATTAGGAAATAACTTTTTGACATACAGAACCAAAAGGGGGAGCTCGAGGAGACCATAACTACACAAACGGAGAAAGCTGATACACTACAGAAAGACCTTGATGAACTTAATGATATAAATAAAAACATGATTTGTTCAATAAGAACATTGGAAGCTGAAAATGTTTCTTGTTGTTCGGAAATTGAAAGACTAAAACAGGATCTGAGGTCATATACAGTGGCCAAACCTACAACGAAGACAAAGAAGAAAAATTATGACGGTTTTATGAAATCTAGAAGTTCGTCTAAACGACGTCCTCCCTCTAAACTGTTCTTTAAGGTGTTGAACTCAATCGACCTTCTGCGTACTCGTTTAAATTTTTTTGAAATATTGCACACCAAAAACAAAAAGAGAGAAAAGGCGCGTGTGTCGGCTTCGGCATCTTTGATCGCGGATTCTGGAGTAGAAAATGCAACTGCTTGCGTTAAAACGGCCAGCAAAGTTGATATAACAATACAAGACAAGTTACAACCTCATGATAAGCCTATTCCCAAAATATTTATTGTTGGAGACAATAATGCGAGCCGTTGCATATGGTTTTTGAATAGAATTTTAAACTCTGGTAGTCAAAAATACTTTATTAGTAGTTTTTACAAGCCGAATGCCCTTGTCGATGACATCGTGAAGGATGTTCACTTGTTATGCCCAAACTTCGGGTTTGATGATCATGTAATTATTTTTGGAGGAACTAATGATTGTCTTAGAGGAAAAAGATTTAACTCAGATATTCTCAGTGCAACTCTGGACAATCTGTCTTATACTAATGTATCTTTAATAGGTGCTACTTACTGTAAAGATAAAGAGTATATTAAATAAAATAATATACGATTTAAATTATAATTTGTATTCAATTGCTAAAGATTTTTCACATGTTCAATATATTGACACAAATTCCTATCTTTATAGTGCAAATATAATTAATACAGACGTTTTTCCTAGACCAGGAATCAAAAATATTATACTTAAATGTTTATGCGAATTTCACCTAAGAAATGTATATGTGATGAATGATAATTTGATACAAATACGAATAGCTGACAGACCATTGTTTGACCAGATACAAAGTAAAATTTCTTTGGATAGCAGTATCGTGGACCTTACACAGGAGCCCACAAATAACACTGATCTTTCGGCTAATACTAAAAACATGCTTTTTCGTGACTAATAATTTGCTTAGGTTGGGTCACCAGAATATACAGTGCCTTGGCAATAAGATTCTTGTCCTGGACGGTGCACTTGTAACTGAAAGCTACGATTTTTTGTTGATAACTGAACATTGGCAGCGTGAAATTCAATTAAGGGAAATTTATTTGCAAAGTTTTACTTTGTGCAGTTTTTTCTGTCGTAAAAATATGATTCATGGAGGTGTGGCTATTTACAGGAATGACAGGTGTACCATTGGTGATAGTGTTCTGGATCTATTGGATTATTGTATAGAAGGAGGTGGCGGGTATCAGGCTGGATAGTATAAGATATGTTCTGGTGGTTGTATATAGGACTCCAAGTGATAATTTTTCTGAATTTATAAGTGCTTTTCAAGATCTTATGCTGCATATATCCAGTTATAAGTATCAGATTATCATCGGAGGTGATTTTAATTTAGATTTTTTAGTGCCAAGTGCACGCTTAACCATTTTCCGAGACTTGCTCGAGTGTTTTGATTTAATAACTACTATAAAGATCCCAACTAGAGCAACCGCAACCTCAAGTACTTGCATTGACAATTTTTTGATTAGTGAAGGACTGACGTATGTATCAGATGTTATAAATTATGGTTTATCTGATCATTATTTTCAAGCTATACAGGTCGAGAGAAAATGTCTGTCATCGGGTGAGAATACATTAAATGTTACCTTTAGGCGTTCGTTTGGCGATAGCGATGTTTCGCGCTTTCGGCAGCTTTTAAACTCTGAGGGTTGGCATGATGTTTTGCAGCATGGTTGTCCGAATATGGCATTTGATGCTTTCTCGGACATCTTGCTGTATTATTTTGAAGTATGTTTTCCGTTACGACAATGTAACCCTAACAGGGGAATCGCGAAGAGGTATAGACTATCCCCGGAATTGCTAAATTTAAAAGAAAAAGTGACACTTTATAATGAAATAGCTAAATTTGATAATCGTTATAAGAACATTCGCAAATTTTATAATAACAAATATAGGGAAGCCCTTAGAATAGATAGGATAAGGTATAATGACAACATTGTAAACAACGCTCAGAATAAATCAAAGGCTATGTGGTCTGTAATAAATAGCATTAAGAAGTCAAATGGGGTTAGACGAAATATTGCTATAACCAAGGAGGGTATTGTGCTCCCCGATGAGACGGTGGCTAATGATTTTGTTGAAAGGTTCACTCTCCAGTATGAAAATGAACCAATAATCGATTACGACTTCTTATCTCAAAGCATCCCTTTTAATGACAACTCATTTTTTCTAAGTCCAGTAACAATTTATGATATCGAGAAGTTAATTGATAAACTCAAAACCCCTAATTCTGCTGGTGTGGATGGTATAACTAACGTCATGCTGAAAAAATGCAAACCTGAATTAGCACCAATTTTGAGTTTCCTGTTAAACCTAATATTCTCCAATGGGATTTTCCCTGATAAACTTAAACTAGGATGCATAATACCGGTTTATAAGAAGGGAGATTCAAATGATTATAATAACTATAGACCTGTCAGTCTCTTGTCCAGCATTTCTACAATTTTTGAACTTGCAAGAAATGAACAATTAACTAATTTCTTTAATAGACATAGGTTGCTTTCATCGTGCCAGCATGGCTTTACTCAGGGTCTCAGTACGGAAACGGCCCTCTGTTCCTTTGTAAAATCAATTGTGGATGCTCTGGATAGGGGCTTGCTTGTGTCGGGTCTATTTATAGACTTCTCGCGGGCTTTTGACTGCGTAAACCATGTGATACTGTTAGAAAAAATGTATCGCTATGGTATCAGAGGTATTCCTTACAATCTAATAAAGTCCTACTTGGACAATCGGTATCAATTTGTAAAAATTAATAAAGTGGAAGGAAATACTAAGCGAATCTCTCAAGGAGTGCCCCAAGGGTCAATCTTGGGCCAGTTATTGTATCTAATTTTTGCCAATGACCTGAGTCAATATATCAGTACGGAAAATGTTAAGGTCGTCTGCTATGCAGATGATACTAATATCCTTATAACTGCGGATAATCAATCTACTCTGAAAGCAGAATGTGAAGATGTTTATAGTAAAGCACTCCTATGGACTGGAAAAAATCTTTTAAGACAAAATAAAGATAAAACAGTGTTAGTATGCTTTACGCTGTCTAGACATGTTGGGGATAGTGATTTTGAACTTTTTGAGGGTACTGTGGATGAGCTTAGCTGTGGAAAAAGTACTAAGATGCTGGGCATAGGTCTGGATCATAGGCTGCAATGGGGTTTTCATGTTGATAATCTGTGTTCCAAACTACGTATCACTTGTTATGGGCTTAATTTTTTATCTAAGCAATGTGGCTTTGTCACCCTTATGTCACTTTATTATGCTGACTTTCACAGCCATATTAGATATGGTATATTATGCTGGGGTAACTCCAGTCAAGTAAATAGGGTCTTTGTTCTTCAAAAGTTTGCCATTAGAATAATATGCAAACTTCAACGCAGAGAAACATGTAGGCAAGCTTTCAGGCTAAACAAAATTTTAACAGTTATATATATATATACTGGAGGCCTGTACATATGTGTATAGAAATAGGCACCTCTTCGAAAGCTGCCAAGTTAATCATAATTATAATACTAGGGGCCACTCTAGATTATTGCCACCGCCTCATCGTACAGCAGCCTACCAAAAAGTTTCTATTTTAACTGTTTTAGGTTTTATAATGCTCTAGATGATAGTATAAAAGTAGCACCCAGTATCAGTATTTTTAAGAATAAAATAAAAAAAAAATTACTTCAGAAGACCTGTTATAGCCTTAGTGAATTCTTCTTGTAGTTTCTATCTTTTTAACCTCTGTAACTTTGTATTTGTAACCATTTTTCTTTTGACGTCTTTTCCAATTATTGTGACTGTGCATTTACCTGTTATTTTTGAATTGGAAAATAAACGATATTATTATTATTATTATTATTATTAGCTCCCCAATGCCGAACTCATTTTTTAACCAAGATATCGCAAAACAGCCTGCAGACACTGTCCTCACCACAATGTCCACAATGCCCAACTCATTTTTTAACCAAGATATCGCAAACAGCCTGCAGACACTGTCCTCACCACAAAGTCCACATGTACTCTCCAGGAGAAGGTATCATCTAGATAGACTCCAAGAATTCTTGTATTGGTGACACAGGACAGATGATCAACAATGACTGCAGGAACACTTAAATGCATGTAAACCGATTTATCAGCATTCAGCACCAAATTATTCTCTGAACACCATCTGTCAGCTCCTCAGGTGTCTGAGCTGAAACCATCACCTATGACACGACTCATTTGCAAATAGGGTGACAGTTCCAAGGTTAACAAAGTCAACAACAGCATTTATAAAGACCAAAAAAAGCAAGGGTCCCAGCACAGACCCCTGAGGATCTCCCATGTCGACATAAAAAAAATCAGAACGTTCGCCCCCCCCACCTCTACACAAACCCTACGGTTTGTCAGGTAGGACCCCAGCAAATTCAAAATTGTCCCCCGGAAACCACTGACATACAATTTACTCAACACAAAATCAACCTAAAGTATGTCAAAATGTCGGGGCAAGTCAGAGAAGAGACCAGCCACCAGCTCTCCATCATCAAGCTTACATTAAACTTGTTCAAGCAACCCGGCAGCTGCACTCTCCGTCGACCTCCCCGGCAGGAAGCCATGTTGAGCCCTGCTCAGGACGCCATACTAATTCACAAACTCCATCATCCTGTCATACACAATCCTTTCAAAGATTTTTGAGATTGCACTTAACACAGTGACAGGTCTATAATTCCCAATATTACGAGGATCTTGCTTTTTAAATATTGGAGTTACTCCTCCTGCCTTAAGGAGAGAGGGAAACATTCTTTTTCATACATTAAATTGGCTCGAAATGAAAGTGGGATAGATACTTCATGCTTTATTGCCTTTAAAATTCTAACTATTTTTACTTTTGGCACACTGGATCACTCCTATAACCTCTTGAGGTTCAACTGGCCTACACACAAAGTTGTTGGGAATCCATATCAGTGGCAGAGTACAATTGACTGAACGACTTGCTCCAAACTTAGCATAAGACAATCCTCAGTAACAGTTGAAAAATATCTACCAAATGCGCTTGCAACCTGTCCACTATCCACAAGCAACCCACCATTCATGCAGAGATTAATATTATTCACTTCTCCAGACCTGCCCAAATCTTGATTCACTATATGCTGCCAACTCGCAATGAGAAAGGGATACAAACAGTTGGAGAGAAAACTCAATTAGCAAATGTAAGCACCCAAACCGACACCTTATATGCCACGCATGCTGAATCTCAAACTGACCCAGATTCTCATCAACCCACACACCCTGCCGTCCGCGAAAACAACCAACCAAACCTGAAAAACAGTGCCACCAATGATCAGAATCTTAGGAGGCGCCAACTGCTCATAATCGGCGAAGAATTCCACACAAGAGGCTTAAGCATGTTGCTTAAGAGCAACTCCAACAGTAGTTGTGACATCAACTGCCAGTACGCGCGAAATGTCACTGTTGAAGACGTAATAAATAAATATTCTGACTTGCTTCTGAAACTTACGAAGGAAGACTATATCTTGCTTTGTACCGGAATTAAGGATGCTTCTCTCGGAAGAGTGATTGGCCCCCACATCTGGTCAAAACTGATGGATATCTCCAATGTATCTAATTTAATCATAATAGGTCTTGCATATGCCTCAAAGAGACCAGTCCTCAACAACTTTATCTACGAACTTAACTCGAACATTCACAAACACGTCCACAATGACACGAACAACTCAGTATTTCTGAGTATGGACAATTTCACAACTGAAGAGGAAAAAAATTCGTTCTGCACACCAACCCTAAACGGGAAGCTTAAAATTACCCGGTTTTTATGGAATGAAGTTATAGCTCCACTGAGCTCCACCAGACCTAGGCAGCGGAGACACGTCAACGCATCAGTAAACCACGAGACAAATTTTTAAATTTATTCAACGAATCTGAATCAGATCATCCTCCGATATTGGAATTAACGTCGTCACACCCAAGTTACAGAGTCCATAACAAAAACCTTAACTCGATTTACTATCAGAATGTTCGGGGAATGCGCACTAAAGCACCGCAATTTATGATGTCCGTTGGTAACAGCGATTATGATTGCATCATGCTTACGGAGACGTGGCTCTCCCGGGATCACTTTTCATCAGAGTTTTTCACTGAAAATTACTCACGCCCGGTCCTACGTGAGCGATTTGCAGCGAACGCGAACGCGAATCAGTGGCGATGCCGTGCGACTATATTAACTTTTCGTACGGCATCGCCAGCGCTTCGCGTTCGCGTCGCCTGCAAATCGCTCACCTAGGACTTGGCGTCAGTGTTTCGCTGCGATCGCGACTATGACCAACTGGACTGCAGCCGAGGCGGTGGCGTCCTTATCGCCATCAAGTCGGAGTACCACTCGAGAACAGTTTCCGCTTTCAAGAGCCTTGACTATGAGAGCGTTTGGGTAGAAACAAACTTTGGTAGCAGCAAGGAAATTCTTTGCTGTGTTTACTTCCCTCCTGGATCAGCCCTCGACGCTTATAGTCACTTTACAAACAGCTGTGAAAGCGTAGCCAGCAAATATAACAACGCCAATTTTTTCATCTTCGGCGACTTCAACCTGCCTGGCGTGAGATGGCTTGAAGAAGAAGGCTATTTGACTCCAACGGGTATCCGTAATCCCATAGAGGAAGCTGTGATCGACTGTATGTACTTCTTGGAGCTCCAGCAACGCAACAATATTTCGAATGCTCTGGGTAGAATATTGGACTTAGTATTTGTCAGCGATATAAGATACTCGAAAATAACCAAACGCGAATTTTCACTAGTACAATGTGACGAACACCATCCCTCTCTAGAATTCCTCTTTGATAGCCACACGTTACAGTTTATAGACAATAAGATTAACATCACTTTGCACTGGTTTCCAATGGCTGATTACCGAAAAGTAAATCTCTTCCTGAACAACGCCGACTGGTCATTCCTTGATAGCCAGGAAGATACAGACCTTCTGGTGCGACAATTCTACGACATTCTGCAAGAAGCGATCGACACACACGTTCCAACCAAAATAGTAACGACGGGCAAATTCCCAAAATGGTACTCTCCTGCTTTAAAAAAGATGATAGATCATAAGAATAAACTATATCGAAGATACAAGAGCTCTGGAAGTGAGTGTGACTATCAGATATACTCAAGTGTTCGCCGGGAAACCAAGTTTCACATTGAGCTTTGTTATGCCTCGCACATCGCATCCGCAGAACATATGATTCCGGAAAATATAAAACACTTCTGGGGTTTTATAAACTCATTGAAAAAGGATTCTGGCATACCCAAAAGAATGCAAAACGATGGCAATTTCATCGAAAGTCCTCAAGAAATAGCAAATGCCTTCGCTGCTTACTTCCAATCAAGTTATTCCGATCACACCGGGATTACTGTGGATCCTGAAATACACGAGAGTATTGTGCAGGGCAGCATGCTACTCCAGCATCAATTCACCATAGTCGAAGTTACATCGAAGCTCAAGGAGCTTGACTGCAGTAAAAACGCCGGCCCAGATGGAATTCCACCTATCTTTTTAAATCGTTGTTCGCAGTCGCTTGCTGCACTAATCTGCACCATCTTCCAAAAAACATTCAACAAAGGAGTTTTCCCAACTTTCTGGAAGCATTCCACCCTTTTTCCCATTTACAAGTCCGGCGATAGGACCGAAATCGGTAATTACAGAGGTGTATCAATGCTATCCACGTTGCCGAAGATTTTGGAATCAATTCTGACAGATGAGATCTTCCGTACCTACAAAAACTATATAACCGAAAATCAGCACGGTTTTTTCCAGGGGCGTTCAGCAAATTCCAACCTAGCGGTGTATCAAAATTTCCTAGTTACCAGTCTGGAGATGGGAAAACAAGTCGATGTTATATACACGGACATATCTAAGGCGTTCGATAGTGTTTGCCATGAGCTGCTTCTCATAAAGCTCTCAAAGATTGGAATTGGCTCTCACTACTTGAACTGGGTTGCAAGCTACCTGTCGGATCGTCGGCAGCGTGTACTCATGGGCGGGGCTACATCCAAGGAGATCCAGGTGTTGTCGGGTGTCCACACATTGGTCCAGTTCTGTTTTCCCTATTTGTCAACGACATCTCGTCATGTTTTGAAGAATCGGACTTTCTTATGTACGCCGATGACCTAAAATTTTATAATATTGCGGAAACATCGTCTACCGGACTCCAACAAGATCTGGAGCGCCTGGTTTTATGGTGCAAGAAAAACTGCCTAAAGCTAAATGTCAATAAATGTACAAAAATGAGCTTTTACAAGGGGATGAATCAAATTGACCACAATTACACCATCGATAGTGAGACTCTGGAATTGTTAATTGTCTTTAATGATCTAGGGGTGTTGTTTGACAAAGATCTGTCATTCACTTTACATGTGGATCAAATAGTTTCGAGAGGCTTGCGGCTGCTTGGATTTATAAAGAGGAACACTGCACTGATGACGGACACCAGGGCAATTACGATACTTTACAACTCTCTAGTGCGCAGTATACTTGAATACTGCAGCACCATTTGGTGCCCGCAGTACTAGTGTCACATATCTAGGCTCGAAAGGGTGCAGAATAAATTTGTTAAATATTTATTGTATAAACATCGTTTCCCCTATCGCGATTTGTCCTATGACACTAGACTCCTGCTCTGCGGTCTTAAATCGCTGCAAGCTAGACGAGAGAATCAGCTTCTGTTTTTTCTTCATAAACTGATCAACGGGAAGATTGATTGTGCCGATTTACTGAGACTCCTATACCTCAAGATACCAGCGAGAACTTTAAGACACCAACAACTGTTCGACCAACATTATCACCGAACCAACTACGGACAAAGAGCATTTGTGGATCGAATGGTTACAATGTACAACGACAAGTTTAACCACCTAGATATTTTTAACATAAGTCTCAACTCACTGAAGCGTATTGTGTGTGTCTTGAACTTTTTTTTATTCTTCTTACACGTTCTATTATCGAATATGTATTGAATGTTAAGTGTTGCAAATGTTTTATATAATGTCCTACGATTAATTGTTTTTAACTCTTTTCGTACCATTTGGAGCTTTGCTCTGTGGTGTGCATGTAAGTACTAAATAAATAAATAAATAAATAAATAAATATTCCACACAATTTTTGACTTGTTTCCGCTATTAGCTATCACATTACCAAAGTACATACTTTTACATCTGTTAAGCTCATTGTGTTGTTTTTTTCTAAGTTTATACAGTTCAAGAACTTTCAAATCACAAACTTGTTTGGATAACCAGAATAAATCCTTTAGCTCTATACTGCTAGTCACAACCTCTGGGGTCAACCATTTATTATTAATTTGTTTAATTGTTTTGGATGCATTTGTTTTTAAAGGACAGTTTGCTTGAATAGCCCATATCTAAATTTCAAAATTCAGACAAAGCCCTATAATTACAATGACCCACAGAAACAACTCTAGACACACTCTCACCTCTATCATAAACATGCAGCATAGCCAAGTGATCACCCAAGTTAGCCTGAACAATCCTTGTACACTCATTAATAATTATATTTCTGTTTGAAACAATATAATCCAATTTAGACACGGTCAATGATTTGTTTTTATTCAATTGAATTCTGGTAGGTTTATCAGATGTAATATTAAGATGAAAGCTATGAAACAGATCAAATAACATACTCTTATTCCTACCAGCTTCCAAAGCATTTATGTTGAGATCGCTTTTCAAGGAAAATCCTACAGTCACCATTTGGTGGCCGGTAAATACATATTACACATATTTCAAGATTTCCAAGCTCAAAACTGCAAGCACACATCTCTACATGGAGTTCAATGGATAAGTTTTTGTAATTAATAATCTTTGATAAGTTATCCTCTTTAATATAAATGGAGACACCTCCATGAATAGATGCACTTCTACAGAAGGCACTAGCCACCCTATACCCATGAAATTTATAGATTCCTCTTTACACCAGTGCTCTGTTATACATACTACTATGGATGTCTGTTCAATTACAAGTAATTCAAGATTGTTAATTTTATTGGAGATTCCTTGAATGTTTACACATATTAAGCCAAAAGGTAATCCTTTCTTCACGTTTGAGTAATGGGGACCAACTGTGTCATTTGTCTCTACTCCTGTCTCCTGCTCGATTATCTGGGTGATTTGATGTAAATTTAATACCTCCTGTTGCTTCATTGCATTGGCGCCTTGGAAAATTTGCTCTGGCACCATTAAATCCCTATCCATGTATTTTGATATCTCCTCTGATAATAGTTATATCTGAAGGGCTTGACTGACCAGTTATTGGAATTCAAAACAGTATTTGATGACTCCGGTGATACTGCAATCTTAAAGCTTGCAGAATAACTATTTTGTCTGTTATCTAGTTTCTCACAAGCCAAAACATTTATTGCAAGGCTCCTCAACTTCAACTCCATTTGCTCAACAGTTGTTTCAGGCTTGAGATTTCCAACGAAAAACCAGGATTGTTCTGGTCATTACTTCCTCTAATCTTTTTAAGATTAGGTGCCTCTACAGATTTAAGTGGTTTAACAGGCTCAATAATACCCTGCATGGCTGATGAAACAGCATTTTGGACCTGACCCCTGGTCACGATTGGCATATTTATGGTAGTTGTGGTAATTGCTCACACTACAGTCCTGACCTGGTCTGACAGTGGAAAGTGAAGATGAAGTAATACTCTGAGGTGGTTGACATAATAAACTAGAATTGAAATTGAACTCCTGTCCACTCATTGCATTGCATCAAAACCTTAACAAGTTCCTTGTTTGATTGGTAGATGTTCAGTGTTACAAATTCTAGTTTCTCTCCCATTTTTTCTCAAACTTCACAAGTGACTCACGCACAATCGAATGCACAGTGTCAATTGAGATCAGGTCCAGGCCTTTAGGGTCTTGCTCTTGACTGGCTTTGTTGGCATGATTCTCTAAGCACTCCTTACACCAAACTAAACCATCTTTTTTTGGTCAGTGTTTCGTATCCTGTCAAAAATTTTATAACCTTCTGCAGGAAAAAGCGTTTGAATTCTCTGTAATTTATAGTAGGAAACATGACTTATACGTTTTGTGCATTTATCGCTCCCCTATTGCTAGTGCAGGGGGGTTTTGGATAGGCTTGACCAGCTACTGTCACAAATTTCGCCTTCATCCAAGGTTATAATTACGGGTGACTTTAATATTAATTTTGGGGATCAGCAAAACATTAACTCAGTTCTGCTTAATAATATTCTTATATCCCATGGTTTAGAGATGCATGTAACTTCACCCACGCGTATTTGCAGCGGATCGTCGAGTATTATTGATTACATAAGTTCGGATTGTAGTGTTGTGTGTTGTTCAGTTGTGAGTGCCGGTATTTCTGATCATGAAGCAGTTTTAGCTATTTTTGATCACCTTAACGTTGAAAATTAGACTCAACGAAGAACAGGAAGAATATTTAGTAGTGGTAATTTTTGTAAATTTCGTCAGTTGTGTCAGAATGTTAACTGGTTGGGAATAAGGCAGTCTCCAGAGCCTTTGGTATCATTCCATTCGGTTGTACTGGATGTTTTTAACAGAGCATTTCCATTGAGGTGGATCAAGCATAAGAGCTAGAAACTTGCGCTGCCTTAATACCATTAAAAAGTTTTTCCTAAACTTTGTATCTTATTGCAATAGATATCGTAATATTTATCGTCGATTGGTGAAAGCAGCTAAGGAACTTCACTACAGCAGTAGGCTGTCGGAGGCTAAAAACAAGCAAAAGGAATCCTGGTCTATTGTGGGAGAAGTGTGTAACCGTTCCATGCAGCATGGTTGTCGCGAAATGGATGTAGATCCCAACACATTAAATTCATTTTATTGTAGTGTGGCTGGTAGTTTGACTAATAAAATGTCAACCTTGGGGAATCCTCTAAATTATCTCGCACACGTATCTGTTGCAGATTCGTTTTGCTTTACCCCTGTTTTAGAGTGTGATATCTATGAAGCACTTGGTGATATTAAGAAGAAGTCGTGTGGTGACGATGCATTGGTCTTGGCATTTGGTATCGACGATTCGTGGTTGACAGGTAGATTTCCTTCCTGCCTAAAATCAGCCAAGGTTATTCCTTTGCATAAGAGTGGCAACTTTCAGGATCCTTCTAACTATCGTCCGATATATTTGCTTTCGACTGTATCCAAAGTAATTGAAAAGATCGTTAAAGGCAGAATATGGAGTTTCCTTCAATTACACAATCTTGTACCGTCAAGGCAATTTGGGTTTCAGGGTTCCTTGGGAACCCACGATGCTATTTTTGATCTGCTCACTAACGTTTACCGCGATCTTAATGATGGTGGCGCAGTGGCTGCGGTATTCTGTGATCTTACCAAGGCCTTTGACTGCGTTAACCATGAAATATTGCTTTCCAAGCTTGAGTTGTATGGATTTAGGGGCTCTTCTCTTGCTTGGTTTCGCTCGTATTTGGAGGATCGACGGCAGTTTGTTGTTGTGTCAGATTGTAAGTCAACAGTTTTAGATATCGGAAATGGGGTGCCACAGGGATCTGTTCTGGGACCCCTTCTGTTTTTAATTTACATTAACGATCTTGTTAGTGTCGGGATATATGGTCGTTTTACGCTTTTTGCGGATGACACCTCTGTTGAATGGTGCAATGACTCTGTTGATGCTTTGAGACAGAATGTATCCAGAGACATATTGGAGATATATAGGCCTGGTTTGATTGTAACAAACTTTCCTTAAATATTAATAAAACCCATGTGATGGGTTTCAGATGTGACATGGCGGGGCTGAGTTTGGGCAATGAACCAGTGGATGTAAGGGTTGCTGCTAGGTTTCTGGGAGTTTTCATTGACTGTGAGTTACGTTTTAGGGATCACATTATTAACCTAAGCAAGAGATGTTTTGCAGTGAGAGCTGCTAGGGACGCACTTGGTTCTGGAGTGGCACGAGATGTATATTTTGCTTTGTTCGATTCACACTTGAGGTATGGCATACCATTCTGGGGCATGAGTAGCAAGTATTTGCTAAATATCCTGGTGCGTTACATCGTGGGGGTTAGTCAAAGGCAATCATATCGTCCAATTTTCATAGACAAGAAGATTTTAACATAGACATCTCTCTTTATTCTCGAGACTGCCACTTTAGTCCACAAGAACATAGGTTCGATGGAACGTCTTCCTGGACTGCACAATACTCGTGGCGCTAACAATCTTCTTCCTATCCCTACAAACACCCTTACCAAAAAATCATTAATTTGCGAAAGTAAAAAATCTATAATCATCTCCCGGCAAATATTAAATCTCTGCATGTTTTGCGATTATTTAGAAGTCAGTTAAAAAGGTTATTGGTGAGTAAGGCCTACTACACCGTGGCAGAGTTTTATGCCGACTCCTTTGACTGACATCCCTGCGCTGGTGAATGTCAAGATAAATGCTTAGGGGACTTTATCTTCGTATATAAATATTAAATCCATTATTATTTTATTTATTCTTGGCATTTTTAATATTGTTAGTATATAACATGTATATTGATGTTTGTTTGATGTCAATTGTTTATTTAATGTTATTTTATTCTTTAAATTAGTTTATTATTTAGATTATTTTAAAATTGTTCTTGTTTTGTTCCTGTATTTTATGGAATACTTTGTTTAATTATTTTAACCTGCTTTGTGAATGAGAACAGAACATTATCTTGCACTAATAAAGCATTTTTGACTTTGACTTGACAGAGCGCGGCGAATTTCTTGAACCGATATTTCACTACAAGACTTGCAGGAAATGCGATTACATCTGTTGCAATGAAAACCAAATAGCAGATTTTATGCTCCTTAAAATAACAAGTTACCTCACATGTATCACAAATAAGCTCAACCAATTTCTTTTCTTGACTACCCATTATTGGCAATAAGCAGTAAGCAAGAGAGAAAATTTCTAGACTTGGCAACAATGCCTATTTGTTGACCTTCCAAAGACTAACAGATTTCTTAATGAAAACTTGTTGCTAGATTGCTTAGCATTCACTTCCACAGTAAAAACACGTTAAACTGCACCACATCATATTCTTTTCACAATTTAAAATGACTTAAAAACCCCCAAATACTTGTAAAATATCGGAGATAAGCAATGACGCCCCCGGCAATGTTGCCGGTCGTACAACAACACATTCACACTGAATGAATCAGACTGTCAACTCAAATTATTGAAATCCTTGAGTTTTTGTACACAAAGTTTTAGAGCCCCTACTGTGAACTCTGATTAGTAACTACTAAACTGATCAAAACACTGCTTAATTTAATATATTACACTCGCGGCTAATCCGCCTCAGAAAGATCAAATAAATTAAACTACTTAATTATCGAATATCTACATAACGTTTCGTCGGAAACAAAATAAAAACGATCAATTAGGCCAATCGCAAGACCCAGTGAACAAATAACAATGACCATTACACTCAAACACAAAAGCCCCAATCAATCCCCAATTACTACGTCATGGCAACCAACCAAGCAACTAAATCGAATCCGAAACGAAAGAAAACGACTAATTCAATCAAGCGCGAAGCCCAGCGAGCAAATACAAATGACAAAGCCTATAAGCGCCAATTAATCTCTAATCAAAATGACGTCACGCCGATCAATTAAGCTAATTAAATCAAGTGCGATATGAATGAAAACGGTTAATTTAGTATAAACTAAAAAAAACTATTAACCTGAATTAATCTCTAATTAAGATGACGTCACGCCGATCAATTGAGCTATCAAATCGAGTCCGATATAAATAAAAAAGCGAAACAATACAAAAACGCAATTAATAAAGACACGAGAAACGCAAACGCAGAATTAATGATCCATTAAAGTGACTAATCGAAGTTCAATAAAACTTTTCACTATTGTGCATGCTTTCAAAAAATATGAAGATACTTGTTTTAAATCCTTACTTTATTACGATTAATAAATAGCAAAATCTATAAAATATATATTACCTTTTGAATTTCTTAGTTCCGAGAACCCCCCTTTACTTGGAACTGGCAGAGACCTTCTGTCACCCGGTACCACTTTTATGAACTTGATTAACATGTTGCTTGAGAGCCAGTTCGGTAGCTGGTTGGAACGAGCACAAGAAACACCTCATAACCTTATTATCCCCGTCGTTTTCGTGAGTCTGCATGTGACTCAAGAAATTCTCCTTCTGAATAGTTTCGAAGTTACAAACTTTGCATCGATGCGTTATAATTTCGGTAGGTTTCTTATGCGTTTGCCCGTGTTTATCGTGGTTGCTCTTGAGTCTCGTTTGGTACGGACAGAGCCGACATTTGAACATTTTCAAAGTCTGTCCGTTAATACTGAACATGTTCTTCATATTTTTCGGTTTCATCATTGTGAAACTTGGCGATCTAACTAGGTGGGGTTTTTTGGGAGCTGATACCTCTGGTAACCTAGCTGAAGGTTTTCTGAGTGTATTGACGTTATTTATTTTCAATGCCCCGTGAGTTTCTATATGTTTCTTTAGGAAATCTTGTCTCACAAATACCATGGTACACTGAGGGCACTTCTGTTCTCGTTCTTTTCTGTGCTCCAGTTTGTGGTTTTTAAAAAACGTTTTGTCGACAGTCTTAAAGGGACACTGTCGACATTTAAAAATCTTTTCGTCAGGTGTTTGCTCTTCGTCGCTTCCTGCTGTTTTCCTGTGGTTCACGGTAATGTGGGCTTTCATTCGGCTGCCGAATTTAGTTTTGAAATCGCACATTTTGCATTTACGCGTCCTGCGCCGCTTTTTCTTATATCTGAAATAGCAAAAATAATGAAACACTGAATAAGTAAATAAGTCATTGTCTACTTACTCCTCTTCACTTTTGTCTCCTTCATCGTCCCTATACTCAGTCTTTGTCTTAGTTTTCTGTTGGATGACGTTGGCTTTAGTGCTCTTTCGCAAACCAACTCGGGAGGTGGCAACTTTTTTCACTTCCAACAGATCGCTTTCCTTTGTAAGCGACGTGTCACTGTCACTTACTTCTGGAGTCAGTCGAGAAGTCTCGGACGTTATGATATCATCACCATTTCCATCTTTGCCGATCTGGAACGTCACTTCTTCCGTCGGTGCGCCTTCTTCTTTGGAAGCGTGAGCAAATAAGTGCATATCGTACGCTTCGATTTTACTTTTTATGTGACTGGTTAACATGTGATCAGTTAGGTCGACACAATCAGTGTCAAAGTCTTCCGTTTTAATACTATGCTTCAGTTGTTCTTCCCTTAAATTTTTTTTGGTGATGCTATCGTCTATCTTCAACACCCTTAACATGGAAGGAAAATTGCTAAATTAATATACAATATGTTTCAGTTAACAAGGACATAGTTTTTAAATTTGTTACTTGAAGATCTTTAAAGACTGGTTGAAAGTTGATATAATAAAATATATTACTGCAATGTGAAAAAAATTATTACTTGCCTATCACATTTACCAATCGCCAAGCTTTCAGCTGCCTCATAATTCTTTTCTATGTCATCGTTTTCTTCCATACAGATTGAAAATAAATATACATTGTGCAGATCTACGTCCTTAAAGATACGTTTCCTTTCGGAATAATAGTTAATTTTCGCTTCGGTGTCGAGGCATTGCATTATAAAATGAAACTGCTCCTCCAGTTGTTCAAGGCACATCGAACAGATTCCTGGGTCTTTGGTTAGATTAAGACCCTGCCAAAAAATTAAGATTACGACTGACAATAAATTATTTATAAAAAAAATGTTTACTTACCATTTCTGGTAGACATTTTTCCACCATATTTTGCAAAGGGTCGCCTTCATAACTACATAATTTAGTATACAATGATTCTTCTCCGAGGCCTAGACAAGTTCGACAAACAATAAGATTCCCTGAGATTTGTTTGATATCATTGGCCTTTTTCAGAACCTGAAATTTTACAAATTTTGCTATTCTAAGTATTTTTATAATAATATCCATTTGGACCTACCTCCTTTAAATCTATTAAAGATCGAACTTTTGGATTCACAAATTCCTGTACTTTATCTTCAACTTCTAAACATGATGATTTAAAGCTGTACGATTGCTTTAGCGTTTCTAGGCAAGTTTTACAAATTGAGGGTGTTTCACATATTGAAAGATTCTAAAAAAATTTAATACTAAAAATCAGATGACATATACACAGATTGAGGTTGACTCTCAACAAAAACTGAGGCAAAGCCAATAAACAGTTTCAGTGCAAGTAAACACAATTATTAAAGCTCCTAATTTGAGATAAAGCCTAGGTCATCAGTTTTGATTTTGAACCAAGCTGTGTGATTATGAGAATACTGAGATTATTTTGAGACATATTAAATATGTAATAGGAGAAAGGTATTTGAATTTTTCTGCTAGTACTTCATCATTAATGATGATACAATTTTCCTAAAAATAATACATAATTCTATAACTGGTCACTAAGACTAAACTATCATTTTATTGTTATAACATTGATTAGAAAAGCTAATAAGTTAATAAATAGATCCTTTAGCAAAGACATACATACAGACATGTAAATAAAAACAAATACATAAACAAAATTACCAATTCCGGCAATATTATCTCCAACATGTCTTTAATAATACCGTCCAACAATGTAACATTTCTATCATGAATTTCGCTAAGGCATAAACGACAATAAACAAACATTTTCTTTCCTGATAGCAGAGCCATATTTTCACTTTTCGTTGTTGGTGTAACAGCTGTATTGTTTTGCAACGTGCCGTAGGAACCTAAATTATCTAATAATAGATCCATATTTCAGTAAAAGATCACTGTTCTTTGGTAGGTGACTGGCTTGTATGGTTTTGTAACACACCCCATGATTTTAATTCGGATTGTCCTATCTAGCTGATCATTTACGTCACACTGTAAACGAAATTACGCGCTTCCCGAATAACATTTCAAACTTGAAGATTATTATAACAATTCCGAACTGTTTCCAAATATGCACATATTTAAAAAAAAGTCGATTAAAAACACGAAAAACGAGTTTTTCCATAGAACTTTGACGTTTATCTCGTAGGTTATTTACAAACAATCTTCTTCCTTTAGAAGCGTCTAGGGCGCCTAGTAACATTTCGATGCGAAAGGTGCAGACATGCGTAATGATTGAATGTATCGGAATTATCTATGTCTTTACGGTCAGCAGCGTCTTCCGACAGCGATCTGTTTTGACCTTTTCTGTTCGGTTCCACGACGCGACTCGATATTGGCCGAATCGGCAGAATTACCCCTGTCTTCGCGGTACACCGGATTGCTTCCAACCGTCTGATAGGTCAGTGGTTAGATAGTGTGTTCGTGATTCGAAGGTTGTTGGTTCGATTCCCGTCAGTGCCAAGCCATGTTTACAATTCTTTTTTAGATTATTCGTTCGTTCTGTTTTAAGTGGGCTTCGCAGGACAGCATTCACCCAAGTAGACCCCTGTCCAGGCTTAGCAAGAGGTGGAGCGTCCTTCCACATTCCAGTATGTCGAGTATGTACTCCTGGGGCCTCAGATGTGCATTATAAGATCCTTTACACAAATAGTGCACTATATAAAAATCGGCATTTCCTATTGGTCGATCCGCATGGCCCTCCGCTCGCTTCGCTCACTACGGGGGCGCAGGAAAAGGAAACTAACCAGGTGCTAACCCAAGACATACCCAAAATCAAGAAAAAACTTTTTAAAAACATAATCTTAAAAAAAAATAGCAACGGGGTTCGAACCTAGGCCGTCCAGGTGAGACCCAGTTGTATAAACCTCTACACCACGAGAGCTCTTGACAGAAATCGATTGCATCACCTGGACATATCGTAATACGAAATGGATTGACCAATAGGAGAGGTCGATTTTTACATAGTGCACTATTTGTGTAAAGGATCTTTAAATGCCTCAGATTTTACTGCACGGCTTGTTTTAAGGTTCGAACACTACCTCATAAACACCTAAATCTTGTACATGCACAGACAAAACATAAATTACCCCCACGGGATCATGCACCCCCCTCCCCCGGCATAAATACCGGCGTGAATGGGGATTTTTTCTGGCTGGGATGCCCGATTCTTCCTCGTGGAGAAAAACGGTCACTAAACGTTTGGCACGTATCACCCAATGGCCTGTACGCGTCTACAGTCGACCGAAGACGAAACGGGGAATCTTTTTTTGGGTTATGTTTGTGAAAAGTTTTTTGTTCTTGATTTTGGGTGCCTTGGGTAGGTGTCTGTTCCTTGAGCCCCGTGAAGAGCGAAGCGAGCAGAGGACCATGCGAAATAACCTTAATTATTGCCGTCATTCGGCCAGTTGCCGAAGGTCACCAGAAAAGTTCAAAACAAACCGCTGTCTGAAGACGCTAGCTTTCCGGTCAATCAAAATACATGAGACGCATTATAAGATCCTTTACACAAATAGTGCACTATATAAAAATCGGCCTTTACTATTGGTCGATCCGCATGGCCCTCCGCTCGCTTCGCTCGCTACGGGGCTTAACAAGAGGAAACCAACCAGGTACTAACCCAAACGAATCCAAGACATACCCAAAATCAAGAAAAAACTGTTTAGAAACATAATCTTAAAAAAAAGCAACGGGGTTTGAACCCGGGCCGTCCAGGTGAGACCCAGTTGTCTAAAGCTTTACACCACGAGAGCTCTTGACAGAAATCGATTGCATCACGAAGACATATTGTAATACGAGATGGATCGACCAATAGGAGAGGTCGATTTTTACATAGTGCACTATTTGTGTAAAGGATCTTAAAATGCACATAAGACTAGCGCCACGGATTCCACTTTGGCTCTGACATTGTAAGCATGCGCCTATCAAAATAACGACAACAGCCGGACCGTAACATCCTATCCTCCCTCCACCCTCCACCCTTCCTCCCACCTTTTGCATGGCCCTCTGCTCGCTTCGCTCGCTACGGAGCTCAAGACACCGAAACTAACCAAGGGCTAACCCAAGGCTACCCCGAACTAACCCAAAATTAAGAAAAAATTAAATTAATAAAAACTAATAAACAAAACATCTGTCGCGACCGACGTAAATCGAACCCGCAGCGCAATAATGGCAGGCAAGCACCCTGCTCCCTACGTGATATTTTAGTTAGTAGTGCCCTTCTGAATGCATGCGATTTAAAGACCTGCAATTGGCAAGGAAAATGAAAGTAACCAAGTGCTAACCCAAGCCATATCAAGAAAAACCCAAAAATAAATTAAAAAAAAACTGTTGACCTATAAAAAAAAAATCTAAACCGACGGGATTTGAACCAGGGTCGCCGAAGTGAAGTCCAATCATGCAGACCCCTAGACCATCTGCTCTCACAAACAATTGGATGCTTCGCGAAGACATGCGTCACCTCACGTAGTTAGTCAATCACGCGCCTCTCATTCACAAGTGCACTATGAACTGAAATATCGCTGTCCCTAGCTTTCACATCGAAAAGTTAGTAGATGCCCTAGATTCGCGGCCTTCTTTTAGACTCCGAGTTGGGTATTTAGTAGTAGCTACTGCCTACTGCTACTAATATTAATAGAAAAAAAGAAGAACATGTTTGGTTAGTTCCTTTGTTTATAATGATTGTTTATGGAATAGAGCCGAAATACAAATTAATTAACAAATTGTAGGCCACAAGAAAGAATTCTTAAAATATCAGCATTTTTTCGATGTAATTACCGTATATCGCTTGCCTTACCTAGGCTGTTATGAAATTAATGAAGAACTAAAGGGGGACAAATGGGGGCTACTGTTAAAGATATTTGCCGAATTTGCCTGCAGGAAGCTGATTATAATGATGTTCAGGAAATTGATTTGAATAAATTAAAACGTCTCATTCGAAATTTTCTTTTACCGAGATGGGTAAGTTAAAGCCTTATTAGCTGAATATCGCTTTTATGTTAGGACATCATTTAGTTTTTAACGGTTTTAACTGAGCTAGTTTTGGAAGGATATTGATTGTTAGTCTTTATTTTTAAATAGTTTTAGTTCAGCTTTACCAATGAATAAAGCATAGTTTGGGTTGAATTGAATAGTGATATTAATATTTCAAATCCTTCCTGAATTAAAGTTGAGGTTTTGCAGAGCAAATAAAGTATTTGGTCTTGCCTTTTGTATTTTAACTGTTAGTGGATCTTGGAGTGGATGCTCATGGAGCAAATGGTTGCCTGTATGCTCAATTGCACAGAATGTGTATTTTAATTTGTTTGAGTTTGAGGCAAAGATGGTATACCTAAGTACTCAAAATCGTTAAACAACCATTACTATAACACAGTTTTAATTATCGATGGTTAGTGAAAGGCACATCATGTGCTAAAAATGTGTTTCAGTGTTCTGGATAAAACTGCCGAAGGTTCAAAACCCTAACTTAGAATCAATTATTACATTTATTTGCAGGAAATAGATCTTTTTCAAGATCATATTGTATGTAATACTTGCATAGACAACTTTCGGTCGTTAAGGATGCTTTACAGATATGCATGGCGCGGCAACAGTTTAATAATGGTAATAAGAAAAAGAAACAAAAAGGAATCTAAAATTAAACAAATAGATTTGAAAGAACTTAGCAGATTTGAGCATGTGCCCGGTGATTTTTCTGTATGCAGGTTGTGCTTGAACCCAACCAAACACATAGCTATATACTTGTATGATAATCCTAGTAACATATTGCCTATGGATTACATCAATAGGATGCTGAAGCATATCCGCCTCTACATGGTGAGTACAAAAAATCCTGTACAATATTGCATATGATGAATGTTTTATGTTTTAGATGTTGCTAGATAAAACTACAAACCCAATCCTTTGTTACCAGTGTTGGCAAAGGATCCAGGTTTCATTCAGTTTTCGAAAACATGTAGATGTAGTAACGGAAAAATTGGAGTACTATCAACATTTATTGGGAAAATTATATATGGATAAAGAAGACTTGCAAGACATTGTGCACATGTGGGATAAATTAGGTAAATACACAATAAATTATAAGCAAGTTTTAGTAGGTGTTGTATTGTATTAATACATTTAATTTTATAGGTCCCCGTGATACTGCAACCATTCCAATTGAATCAGACACTTCCATTACAATTCCAGATTCTCCTATAGAGAAAAGTATAATATCAAATGAACCTGAACAGATGCCTCGGTTGAATGCAGAGTACGAATTTTTTGAAGAACACAACTACTCTAAGAGGGATTCGTTAAAAAATCTACCTGCGAGTACTACACAACCTTTAGATAGTAGGGGACAATCTGAAACAAGTTCCATTATAGATGTGGGAATCGATATGCCATTACTGATGCCAAGTATGGAGGAAGACAATATCAAAGAACTTAAAAAGCTTGATGTGTCAGATCGTTCATTACGCAGTAGAACTCGTGAATTTAATTCCTCTGAAACTGATAAGCCTAACCCAACTTTCAATCTATTGAGCAGGAAGAAAGGAAAAGGATTTTCATCACTGGAAAACATTATAAAAAGAGTGTCTACTAGAGTTAAAAATAATAATCTACGAACAGATGCTGATAGTCACAAAGAAAGCTATGCTACTTCATCAAAACGCAGGCCAAAGTTAGTGAGTGTACTAAAATCGAAGGCACAAAGGGAACAAGACCAAACGAATACCACCAATACAACCAAATATTCTGAAAGAAGTGCAGGTTCGCAACGTAGGACCCGTTTAAGTGCAAAAAAGGAAGGCGTTGAGGATGTCAGCTCAAAAGATTTATTGGTACTGAAAAGGGAGGAGATCATAAAAATTAAGCGCAACAGAAGTACAAAAGCTAAAATCCCAGAGCAAACAGCCCCACCAAAATTTGATGAGACTTCTGAGAAGACTAACGCTCAAGCCAAGCAATGGCGCCAATCGCCTTCGAAAAATTCCAGTAATAATGAATACACATTTGAAAGGCTTAATTTCGATAATGAAGTTCAAGTCGATAGGGGCGCCATTGAGGCAGAAGAAATAGAAATTAAGAGGGAAGTAATCAGCGACTCCGATGATGATTTTACCGAAGATGCGTTATGTATTACGAACAGGAGTGGCGAAAATGACGAAGGTAAATAACAATTTGGTATTAAAAATCGCTAGCCATGTTAGCTTCTGTATTGTGGACAAAACTGCGCTGTAGTGCATGTTGCTGAAGGTTCCAAACCCTTAGTTTTTGTTTATTTTTTTCAGATCAATGTCCAAATCTAGATGCATTTATAAAGAGCGAGCCAACAGACATCCTGGATCTGAATGACGAAGAGGAGCCACCAGAATTAGAATTTCAGGGTCCTTGCAATTACGACCCCAAGTTCACCATTTCGAACACCTTTACGGTCAACGACAAACGTCATTTAATCAACAATGTACACCAAAAACAAGATTTTATGGATTTGCTTGATGATAATACGCAAGGGGCTTCTGTAGCGGAGATTGAGGAAAAAACCGCGGCCACAGGGACGGGTACTAAAAAGAAAATTGTTATTAAATGCACTCCGAAAACCTTGTTGAAAGACCGCAGTGAAAAAATTCAGCATAAACCACCTCTTTTAACAGTAAGTTTGTGTGTAAGGGTAGAATATATGTATATATGTACTTCTTAAACCTAATTTTCTATTTCAGGTTCAAAAGGGTTTAATGACTCAGAACAAACCGCTCGTCAGGGATGTCGTTGTCAATCTAACTAAATGTGATACGGATTTAATGCCGCCGCGCATATCAAAGCCGGACGATGTTAAATTTGATAAAAGAGCGGCCTTAGAATTCGAGTCGAAGGCAAATCCCCTTGAAAATAAACTGCATTCGGAAATAATGTTTACACCCAAATCAGGGCGTGTGATTCCCACGAAGCCAATGGAAACGAATTATCAATCGACAATAATTACTCGTGCCAGTACAAACGCTTTCACGTCTACTAAAAGGAAACGTCAAAAACCGAATCATTGGCAAATTGTTCCTAATATTGCTGCTGAAACGAATAAAGCTAAATTGTCAGAAATGGAGCTCGGGATAGACAATAACCCATCGACTAGTAGGACCGAAACGATAAACAGGAGGACATTACCTATTATCTTGAAAAAAAAACAAGCCGGCGAAAATAAAGGGTAAGTTTCACTTAGATAAATCAGTGCGGCCTACTTTGAGTTCCTGAATTTATATTTTTAGTGAGGAACCTATTACGGTCACTAGTCCAACCTCTGGATACTTAAGTGACTTCTACAGAGAGATTGATGACTTAGTTATAAATAGCAACAGCCCCTATCTGTGTAAAGTTTGCGATTTCCAAACGACGTCGAGGAAAGGCGCCAAATGTCACGCGGCCCTACATACGACTCAGTCCGCTCACTTGCACAAGTGTGAATTTTGCCCTTATCAGACGACGAACAAGTCAAATTTCAAAGGGCATTTAACGCGTATGGGTATGCATGGATCTGATAAAGTTTACGGTAAGTACTCATTATCTTTTATACAGGATTTGAAGCAGAAAGGCATGCCAAGTTCTCAGGTTTTACACAGAGATCCGCAATATAATATTGTGATGCCTTTATCTGAATTTACAAAAATAATAATAGCCGTGTGCGCAGTGTTTTTTATTTCGTTCTCTGAGTTTTTGTTCAATGTTGAAAACATTTGTAGCATTTGCTTCAGTCATAATTATGGTGACCATATGTACTTTTTTTTTTTAATAGGGCAGTGTAATGAACGCCGATTTACCCTATTTCTTTACAAATACAAATACAAATAGTTTATTTCCATAGACATAATTACAATGCATCGGAACTGTCAATGAGATGATAAATACAAAAAGTCTTTTATTTTTTATTTATTTATTTATTTGGCCAGTACACTACAGAATTATAAAATATTCCAAATGGTACACAACATAATCATTATAAAGATATCCACTTTGCTGAAAATGTACATAAAATTTTAATAGGACAATAACTATCGAGACAAGATCTTCTTTTTAAAGCTCAAGAATGAACAGCCAAACAAATCACAGTCATTAATATCATCATTATAGACCTTCACAAGTCGATCAGATATTCGTCTAAAACCATAATTTGTGCGATGTGGTCTCTCATAAAATAATTTTCTTTGGCGGGTAGATCTTGCTGGTATTTTGAAAAAGATATTAAATAAAAGCATACTGCTGTCAATGTGCCCGTTAATTAATTTAAATAGAAAAAATTACATTGCATTTTGTCTTCTTTTTTCCAAGGAATCCAAGCCCACCAACTGGGATCTGACGTTATATGGAATATCTCTATACGGAAATCTATGCTTGTACAAAATAAATTTGCAAAACTTATTTTGTACATTTTCAAGCCGTTTAATGTGGAAGTTATAATAGGGTGACCACACCACATAGTTATATTCTAAAATACTACGAACTAAACAATCATATAAACTTTTTATGGCTTTAGTATCATTAATATTATCGCAGTTTCTCCTAATAAAACCTAGTATTCTAAAGCCCTTCAAAATAATGTTATCATGATGAGTGTTAAAATTCAATTCCTGGTCAAATGTAACACCCAGGTCATTAAAAGTAACAACTTCATCCAAGAAATGACAATTCAAAATATAACTAGAACGAATAGGAACTTTCCGACGGTGAAAACTTAGGAATTTACATTTTGTGGAATTTAGTTTTAAAAAGTTATCGCTACACACACCATGCGCTGAAGTTGTCAAGGTCAGACTGAATCATCTGACAGTCCTCCACCTTATCATCAACACGAAAGAACTTTAAATCGTCGGCATAGAGAAGACACTCGCAGTGTTCAAACGCGGACACAACATCGTTCACAAACAGTAAAAACAGAACTGGGCCGAGATGAGAACCCTGTGGGACTCCAGATGGCACTCCAATCTCACGCGAGGTAACCTCGCACAATCTCACCCTCTGAGTTCGGTTGCTGAGATAGGATTTAATCCAGCGAAAGTAAGAGCCACACACTCCCAAAGCTTCAAGTTTGTTCAGGAGTAAATCATGGGATACACTGTCAAACGCTTTTGACATGTCGGTGTATATAACGTCGACTTGAAAACCCTTCTCAATATTTCCACTAAGATAGTCCTGGAATTCGGCCAAATTAGTAGTAGTTGACCTACTCTTGTAAAATCCATGTTGTTTAGGACTTATATAGTGCTTGTAAGTGTTAAATATTTCATCTGTTATTATAGATTCGAATATCTTCGGAATGATTTAGAGCAGAGAAATGCCTCTATAGTTACCAATGTCATTCTTGGAGCCACTTTTGAAGATAGGGAAAAGAATTGACTGCTTCCAAATAGTAGGGAACCAAGAATTATTAAACGACTCCCGACAGATTATTTAAAGTGGCTTGGCCAGTGCCGATGCACACCTCTTCAGAAAAAAGGGAGTAAGTCCATCAGGACCAGCACCCTTTCTGGCATCCAATGAATTCATCTTCTCCAGGATCTCTTCGACCGTGAAATTGTGCCCTGACAAAACACTACAAATATTCTCCGGAACATCAGGTATTGAGCTCCCGGAGAAATCGGTGTAACATGACTCAAAATGGTCAGCAAATGCATTGGTAATGTCTTGGGCTGTTCTTCTTGCATGACCCTGGTATTCCAAATACTTAGGAATGCCACTATCCTTTCGTAAGCTGTTGATGTACGACCAAAAGTACTTAATATTAGATGGTACCATCTGTTCTGTATTTGTTACAAACAGCAAGTAGCAGAGATCAATCAAATACTTTGTTTCCCGCCTAACACCAGCGTGTCTTTCATAATCCTGTGGTTGGCCAGATCTTTTGTATTTTTTGTACAGTCTGTTCTTGATAGATATTAGTTTTTTCAGCTCAGGACTGTACCAGGTTGGAAATTTTTCATGTGTAATAATTTTGGTTGGAACAAATTGGTCAATTACTACAGCATAAAATTTCTGGACTATGTCATCAACATTATCCAAATGGAAAATATTATCCCATTCGACCGACGAAAGATAATGTTGAATACTGTCAAAATCAGCGCGCTCAATCAGGTGTAGAGTGGTCCCCACTTTATTATCCAGAAGGGGCATTGATTCTTGGGTAAATTTGACCTCCAATGCTGGATGATAATGGTCAACTCCAGTCAGTGGACTATCTGTAGGGGACACCTCAATGTCATTGGAAACATCAGTAAACACCAAATCCAAGGTTTTGCCAAATTTGTTTGCAACTGGGTTGACGGGTTCCAGTTCGAGGTAGAAAATTGTGCTCAGAAGCAGGTCTGCCTCGGCACAGTTGAACTCAATTGGCACTAAATGTGCTTCCTCATATCGCCATGAGATGTTGGGTAGATTAAAGTCACCAAAAATCATCATTTTTGCATTTCGATGGTTACTTCGTAGTCGCTCAGCAGTGTCACAGAAACTCTCATAGGCGTCCAGATTAGAGCTTGGCGGAAAATAAACAACACCCATCAGCACAAACTGTCCATAAATCTCAGCATATACCCAGAGATCCTCAAATACATTACAAGAGCTACCGTGCAGAACCCTTGATGAAAACTGTAACTGCACTGCAAGCAAAACACCGCCACCCCTCTCGCAATTCAGTGCTGCATAATTTCTGTCGCTTCTGAAGACCGAGTACCGTGACTCAAATAGTTCAGCACTCATTATACTCTCGGAAAGCCAGGTCTCTGTAAATATAATGCAGTCAAAGTTTGATGCCCGGATAGCCAATGACACGTCCACGGTCTTCGTTCGCAGCCCTCTAACGTTCTGATAGTAAAAGCGTAATCTCGCCGATCCGTTCACAGTTGATGCTATGCCTGTTGGGTTTGACCGCGAGGTAGAGGAAAAATTGACTCAGAAACAACTTGCGTTGGATGCGGTTGTGAAGGTTGCATTTGGGAAGTCTCTCCATGAATCGTGGCAATTGTTGGATGAGTTTCAAAAGAATGGTTCTTATTAATAAAGTTGCGACATAAATGATTAATAAGCTCTGCTTTTCCACTGTAATAATTAAGATGTTGCCGCATAGTGAATGTGAGTGGCAGAAAATGCACACCTTCGTGCTTGAGCGAACTGGCCAAAAAAATATTTTGGTCATGAATAAAATCATTCAAAATCGGTCTATCTCTCCAGCGTGGAGCACCTACAACTATAAGATTGGTGTTGCAACAAGCTGTATACAGACGTTTTACCTGCTCTGATTTAATTAGCACTCCCTTTAAAGCGTTTTCTGGACCCAAGAACAAAACAACATAATCACTCTTGGTAAACTTCATGGTGTAGGATATGCATTCAGAAACCAGTTCTTCAAACAAAAAAAAGTTGCGTCACTGGCAGTTGATGTCAAATAAATTTTGTGTGCACTGTCTAAACATGATAGTACTTCCCCTAACACTCACATTCCCCACTATCAACAGTTGGCTCTTTTGATTAATGAGCACCAGGGCTCAGATGGCGTACCTGCGTTTCGCTGCTGGTGCACATACGTCCCCTTTCATGTGAATGATTTGATTTCTCTTCAAGTCTAAATATCTCCTGATTTAGCGCCTTTATGTCTTTAACATAGCCTTCATTTTCCTTCTCCAGTGTTTCAATAGCAACAATCATGCTCCTATTAAGTTTATTCAGCTCTGACACTTCAGTCTTAAACTTATCTTTAGATTCCGTGCAATTCTCTATCATCTTTATCAGTTCTTGGTTTTTAGCTTCTAATTTTAGCAGCTCCCTCTTAAGAGACTATCTTTTTGTTTTGTTTATCAAGCTCGGCAGTAAACTTCAAATCTGTCTGACAAACATCATCTTCAAAGACCTGACTGTTTCGCCTAAGTCGCCGAATATGTGTGTCCTTTTCCTTTATTTCCTTTTTGAGACTTTCAATTTCTGATGAAAAAATTTGTTCCTTTTGTTTATTCATTAAGTCTTTTTCTTGACATTCCACGGAACAATAAATTCTATATCCTCCAAGATCAATTGTCTTCCCACAGCGTTCCAAACAGCTGGGATGAAAAACACTTTGACATACTACGCAGCAGTAATTTAAAAAATCATTATTTTTGCAACACTTGAAGTTTCGCAGCATTTTGTCAATAATGAATATGAAGATTCAGTAATTTCAAGTGCGACTTTGGAGACAGATATTGAAGTCATTGGCGTAGAAGCAACCAGCAACGTGCCGTGGGTATAAGGGCGGGAGGGGCGAGCTATTTCGAGGGCGCCGAATGATGAGCCATTTGCAGTTTGCATTAAGAGGCTGAGGCGGGTTAGATAGAGGGCGGGGGGGGGCGGGGCATTCGCCCCCCCTGGCCCCCTATACGGCACGCTACTGGAAGCAACCAAGTTTCCAGCATTACTATCTGACTTTTTTTGACCAACAATTGTATTGCTCTTCTGCTTTGTAACTATATTCGACTGTCATGTGTTGCTCACATCATTTGTGTTGTCTTTAGCCAAGCCTATGTACTTACTTAAGGCCTGTTGAGTTGATGCCTGCATTACAGCATGATTCACAGTTTGTGCCGAAACAGTGGCTTTATGTAAGTTATCAGTTTCGTCCATAGTTCCAGAAGAATTGAGTTTATCCATTAAGGATTTCTGCAACTCCATTCCTTGACGTTTTGTATATTCAGCCAGAGATTCAATTTGAGTAGTTATTTCATTTGTCTGATTGCTTAGTGCTTCTAAAAAACTCTTGGTTATTGAATTTTCAAGGTTTTTAAACTGGTTGTCATCAGATGACACGTTAATGTCGTGCCTAAGCTTCAACTGTTCTACAATAAGCATGATTTTATGTTTTAAATCGGTAATATCGGCAGTATTTGGTTCAGCCTTTCTAAGCATCTTAAGTTTCTCCTCAGTAGATTTAGGCAATTCATCAAACTTGTTCCGATATTTTTTCATTTCTTCCTCGCAGTTAGAAAGTCTAAGACTCATATCTGACATATTTTTGAAGGTTGAATGTATCCGACGCGCATATATTAGTACAAGTTGCACATATAACCTTTTGACAAATGTCGCATGGGAATCCAAATAATTGCGTTTTGTCCTCCTTGAGAACACAGTCCTGTTTGCATTTATAGCAGCTAGCTATGATAACTGATAATTCGCCAAAAATCTACCAAAAACGAAATTACAAATTTTTCGTCAATTCTCTGCAAATTCGACCGGACTAAAGTAATCTGCTTCACGGCACGTCCGTCGGTCAGTCGTCGAGCTGCAAATTCCAGTCTATTGTTAATTTTTGTATTGTTATCAGACAATAGAATCTATTGTTCACACTTATAACGCTGTTTATGTGTAAAATAGTAATTACACTAGTTGTGTTACTTAATCAACAGCTTGCACTTATCACGTTGAAGAAACACACAAAAAACCAACTTTATAGGGCAACTTAAACTCAGAAGCTGGCCAAATATGGCATTAGAGGTGTTTGTGCTGACCTAATGAGATCGCATCTGAAGGATAGAACACAAACAGTTTGCATCACTAAAGATGGGAAAAACTTCTGTTCAGAGGCGGTTAAACTGGATCAGGGTGTACCGCAGTGTTCCATTTTAGGGCCGCTTCGTTTTATCATTTACGTCAATGATCTGCATGGATTTGTTGGGGACATGGTTTGCCAATATGCAGATGACACATCTGTCTTGCTCACGGGCCATCCCTATCTGCTTGCGCCTCAAATGCAATAGCAGGCATGTCCCAGTGGTGTACTCAAAATTCCCTTAAATTAAATGTTAATAAGACCAAGCTTCTTGTCTTTTCAAAAACCAATGATAATACTGAATCCTTACTTGTCAAATTTGAAAACAACTCTGTGCCAACAGCTGATTCGGTGCGATTTCTTGGGGTAACCATGGATTCGAGCCTGAGTTGGGGGGCACATTAACACGTTGAACTCAAGGTTGGTTAGTGTGTGTGGATTGATTCACAGGGTCAGGGATGTAGTGTCTCTGAGGGGTTTACGTGTGTACTACTTTGCTCATGTGCAATCAATTATAAGTTATAGGATCTGCTTCTGGGGCTCGTCAAGGCATGCACCTAAAATATTAAATAAGTCAGAAGAGGATTGTACGTTGCATGCTGGGCAGGCAGAGCATCGTGCCGAGAGCTCTTCTCTGATCCTGATATAATGACAGCTCCTTCCCTGTATTTTCTCTCATTGGTCATGTTGGTGAAAAAAAAATCCCAATCTTTTTATGAGAAATTATAACTTGTATGCTGGAAGTATGGAAATAATCACTCGGGGTCGTGATGACCTTCGGATACCTCCTCATGGGTCATCATTCTATGAGAAGGGTCCACATTACATGACCATTTATGCCTACCAGCAGCTGCCACCAGAAGTTAAGGACTTCTCGTCCATTAAAGCATTTATAAAAGCGGTCATTCGATTTGTTAAGTCTAATTGCTATTACTCTTTTAGACTGACAGAATAATTGAGTGTATCATCTTATTAGTCTTCTTATGTTTGAATGTCTTGTAATTTCATTTAGTCAGCTATTATTGTAATTTTAAAATATTGTATATTAACTGTTGTATTCAGGAGCCTTATCATTATGCCCTATCTTATGATTTATTATTGTTTTACTATTTTGTTTCATTGTATCCTATCTTGCGAATTTTTACTGTTTTATTATTTTGTTTTTATATTGTTTATACTCAGGTATAGGTATAAGTCGACACTTTTTATTGTGTTGCGTTTACTTTCTTTTTCTCTTAGACGTTGCTTTGTCACATTGGTACATGACTTTGTTGGCAATAAAGGATAATAAATAAATAAATAAAATAAATTTGTCTTTCGTTTTAATTCGCTGGGACTGGAAATTAGAATCGCCCCTGACCAATGGCTTTTCTTTTTGAAACAAAGTTTGGGGATCTGCGTATGTTTGACCCCAGATGATCTTTTTTTCTAGTTAGTTCATCTAGTGTCGCGTTCTATTGCAGTCGAAAACAAAAGTATAAGTCACCGCGTTTTAAAATCGTATCCCGAATCGTGTGAAGTTAAACACCATGCCGTTTATTGAAAGTTTATTTCAATGGTATTTATCCAAGCGGTATTAGTTGCATACTTTTATTAGGCATAATGATCAACCCTTTTTCGCGATTCTATCATTACTTCATGAGAGTTAAACTTCAGTTCATTTTTAATTCTTGTTAATAAAATAAACTTGTTATTTTATTTGAACGTTTCCTCCCTGGTTTTAATTCGAGAATTCATTTAATTTTTGAACAATTAAAATTAATTTTTTAAAACAATTGTCGAATCAAAATTAACTACTTAGATCAGGTGCTGGCCCTTGGTTCGTCACAACAGTACCTTATTCATCCATCAACGAAACTAGCCCAATATTAGGTTACAAAGTGTGGTAGTAAAATTAATAATATAAAAAAAACAATAATAAAATTAAACATAAGTGAGCAAAACTAATACTAGTACAAAATAAAATGAAAGAAGAAAAACAAATACTAAAAAAAGGAAGTAGTGAAATATTAACAATTCAGAATTAACATGAACAGAGCAAGAATTACAATCAATACAATTCGATATTACAAAAGCTTAAGGTCGTAATGTCTTCGACGCAAAGATAGGGTGTTTATATTAAGCGTTTTTTCCAGATTTGAGTAGATAATATTATCAGTGGGTATGTGCTGTTTATATGCCACATATCGAAGGAATGTCCTCTGAATTTGTTCTATTTTGTTTATCTGAACAGCATGGTAGGATGTCCAGATAGATAGAAGAACAATATTGCAAGTGAGGCCTAACCAAGGAACAATAAAGGATTTTTAGGGAATTGACATTAACAAATTCGGAGGTAGTTCGCTTAATAAAATCAAACATCCGAAGTGATTTATTACAATCAATCAATAAATCAAATATGCTTTATTGTTTAAACATTTCATATGTCATTAACAAAGCGGTGCTAAATCTAATACTTAACATAGATAGAGAGAAAAAAAAACAAAACATTTAATGTAAATATAAAACTTACACGTAATATAGGACATAAATAAGCACAAAATCAAATGTACACATATTATATAAAGAAAAAAAAAATAAATAAAATAGATGTGAAAATCAGCATTAGTTAAAATTGATAAATATACAAAAAATACAAGTAAATAAAAAAATGTTTACAACACAAAATGATCCCACTATGTTCCCATGCCACCGAGAAACAGTCTGCAAGGTACTCATTTAGGAAGTAGGAAGCCTTTTCAATGAGAACCTTCTTTACCCATCTTTTAAATTCAGAAAGGCATGTAGCCCCCCTTGCGCTTTGATGAAAGAGATTGAATATATGAATACCCTCGTAACATATAGACTTCCTTGTCAAGCTGGAAGATGGTTGGGGAAGCCTAAGTATATTTTGATTCCTGCTTGGGTACCTAGGATTATTCACCAAAAATCTATCTCGATTTTTAAAGATAAAACAAGCAGTCTCATGAATATATAGGCAAGGAAGAGTCATTATTTTCTCACGAAGAAATAGAGGCAGACTTGAAACAAGAGGTCTAGCCTTACAAATATACCGGATAGCTCTTTTTTGAACAATTAGCAGCATTTGTAATAGATAACTGCTTGCGTTTCCCCAGAAAGGTATTCCATTACGAAGATGCGATTGAAAGAGAGCAAAATACACCATCCTGCCTACATCTGACCCAAGATAGTTTATTGGCTAGGGTCTTGATGTGAGTATCGAACATGATATTATTATCCATGATAATGCCAAGGAATTTGCTTTCAGATGCACATGCAATTAGAGAGTTACCCACTGATACATTCTTTGAATTTCCCTTGAAAGATATGAGTTTTGATTTTGTAGGATTTAAAGTCAACTGATTGGAATCGCACCATAATTTCACTCTCTCTGCAATATGGTTCTATGAAGTGATATAGGATCCTGACCTTGCCACAAAAAGGATGTATCATCCGCCAAGATGGTGAATTGACCACTAATCCGAAGCCCTGCAAGATCATTGATGTAAAGCAGAAACAAAATAGGACCCAAAACTGAGCCTTGAGGAACACCCTATCCAATGAATTGATAATCAGAGCATGCAGGCCCCACGATGACACGTTGGCGACAACCCGAACTTCTGAAGTAGGATATCTGGGCTGACAGAGTCAAAAGCCTTTGACAGGTCACAAAAGACAACAGCAGAAGCTCCACCTTCATTAATTTGAGTGTATAATTGCTGCAGTAGATGAAACATAGCGTCATTGGTACTGATTTTGTCCCGGATACCAAATTGATGTTTGCTTAGAATCCGGTTTGAATAAATAAAGGAAAGCATAGAAAGCATAGGTACGTGTCTTTACCAGCTTTTCAATGACTTTTGATAAAGTGGATAGGATAGAGATTGGCCTGAAGTTGGATGGATCAACCAAACTTCCCTCTTTATAAATGGGAATGACTTTGGCTATCTTTTTCAATGAGACAAGGTGTCGTAATTCACGAGAAAACCAGCGAGGAAATTTAAAAGTTGGTAGATTTTTTTGTGGTACAAACAAGTCTATGGCTGTGTAAAGAATTTCATAAAAAAATGCTAATCATAGTATCTAATGGTTGATCTTTTAAGATATCGTCCCAAATGACGCAATTTAGGTAATCATTTATGGATGCAAAATCTGCACTTCTAAATAATAATAACAACCGGTTTCCTGGAAACCATGTAAGGGGGGTGCTTCGCTCCTCCTAGAAATCAGGATTTCCAAGGACGGGCGGTGTGTATCTTCTGGAACCAGAATGTCTTCGGCCCTAGAGACAGTAGTACCCTCGATATTCGCTAGTACTAGATCAAGAATTACGTTCCTGAAGTTTGGGATACTGTTCAATTGGAAAAGGTTGTGATAAAAACACAGGTTGGCTAATAATTCTAATGAATCTTTATTTTTAAAAACTGTCCTACGGAAGGTTTATCAAGTACTTTTTTCTAAAATGCACAAAACGTCCCACTTTTTGTTTAAATGAGGAAAAAAATTATTATGAAAAAAGAAATAGAAAACTCTTTTTTTTTTTGCTTTGCGTATTTGGATATCAGCCCACTGTGTCGCTTTCTGATCGTGTTCCAAGGAACCAATAGGCGAGGGGTCGACGTCACAAGTGTATTTAACGGAGAAGCATATTTCGCTGTTTCACTTTGTTGCATTACAAGAGGCTATACTAATAAAGAAGAGAGAACGATATTTTCTCGTGATTAGTAACAATCTCGTTTGTTTACGTCTGCCTTTGCAGTGAGCTGAAAGTGCAGTATGAAAGCAAAATCAAGTGTTTCACCGCATATTGTGGCTGAAAATTGACATGCTAGATTATCGGTGGTGTTTTTCCTTACAAATTAAAAATGTACTATTTTTTTGTTTAAACATTATGGCCATCTTAATCATAACACGCTTTGCCTACCAAGATATCATTTGAAAAATTTCAGTGAGAAAATATAGTCTTGATTCGCTCTTATTTTCTTGTTATAGAGACAGGATACATAGACCAGAGAGTTGATTTTTCTGCGAAAGAAGGAGTAGGACGTGATAATACAAAAAATAGTATGTATCAATAAAATTAAGAATGTATTTCTGTCGTGAATAAAATAAAATAAATAAATAGAAAGAGAGAATATTATGCATGAATATTTTATTAGTAATTAGGTTAAGTTTTGTTTTCTAACGGGATTCTTAATGGACAGACACCTTTTTTTAAAGAATTAACACTGTAATGCCTCATGCGATTTTAGACTGATGCTTATACGATTTTCAGCCGTTTGTAATAGTTGCAATTCGACAAATGCAAAAGTTAAATGCTTCAAGTGCCGAAAGCTGTTCCACCCCTACTGTTTGCTGGAAGATCAAGGAATAAGAAAATTTCATTGTATCCATTACAATGTTAGATGTCGCATAATTATTTCGGAGAACGGATCCGTCACAATGTTGGAAGGTAAATGGGTTTTTGGGAGCTAATAGTTTTTAGTTCCCAACCAATGGCAAGAATTTTAATAATGTATGGCTCTAAAATCTAGCTTTTCTTAATTAGAAGTTTAGAGATGATTACTAATTGAAGTTGGTTGGTCTATTTAAAGTGTTTGTCGTTTGGTTTTCAGCAAGTTCCTACAAACATGAGGTAATGACGAAGAATTGCAGTTACTGTTTTAAATTTGTTCGACATTGGATCAGCTGCAAACAGTGTATGAAGTTTTTCCACTACAAATGCTTTTATATTAGTAAAGTATACAACAGGGATGTATGTCAGCATTTTGTCACTTCTCCAAGCAGTAAGTATAGCACTAAGAAGTAATATTCATTTATTTATTTATTTATTGGTGTTAAAAAGTATAATACTCAGCCGCCAAGATGGCAACGGCTATGAAAGTTATATTCTATACTCCGAAAAATATTATAGCATATTTAAATTATGTGAAAGGAGGTCTTTATTTCAACTTTTTCGATTGTTTACCCAAACACATTTTATTTCTTTTTACTGCCATCTTATTAAAGATATTAATGCAGTTCACGAATCACTAAGTCAAATTTCCTGTTTATAGACGAGATACAAAACTGACAAATAACGGTTTAGCTCTCTATATAGTTTGAGCCAGAGTGAAAAGGCCTGTTAAAAACAAAAATTCTGACATTTCAATTTTTGTTCAGTTTATTTTAAAAGTGTTTTATAGTGGTTGCCATGGTAACGTTCTATTAAAAGTATGGTCACTATAAACTCCTCAAAAAATAGAATGTTTTATATTATGACTTTTCACCAGGTGATTGCTGATGCGTTCCAAATTATTTAAACTAAGATATCTATCTAAAACAATGCGAATAAATTAAACGATACTGCGGATCGCTGAATAACAATAAGTATTTACTATACAACGCAATTGTCAAAATATTGAAGGAAATATAGCGATAATTATTATAGGTACATTCAGGTCTCAGTGTGCAAAATGGTTTAATCATTTTGACGGAAATAATTCCAATTGTTTTCTTATCATTACAATTATTATAAAAGATGGGAAATTTCAATTTTTATTCAGCTTATTCAAAGGGTGCCCTATAGCGGTTGCTATGACAACGTCCTATTAAAGGCATGCAATATCAAGTGCTCAAAAATTGAATGGTTTTAATTAATGGCTAATGTCCAAATGATTTAGCCTAATATATCTAAAATGATTTGAATAATGAAAAGAAAAAATGAGAGCAAAGTTAGATACCCTTGAATCAGCAATCAGAGGTGTAGTGTCATTAGCATACAGACAGAACGTAGTCAGGATCACAGCTGGGCAGCAGATCATTAGCATACACTAAAAAGAGAATAGGCCCAAAAACCTAACCTTGCGGTACTCCATAGTTCAGCATTAAGCTCCGAGACCTACCACCCTCAAACTAGACAAACGGACTTCTCTATCTGTCAAATAGGACTGGAGCATCCTAATATTATTAAGATTAGGTTTATAGTATTCGAGCTTCTGAAGAAGTATATTATACTCCACACAATCAAAAGCCTTTGACATATCATGAAATGTGGCATGTGAGTGTAGGCCACTCTCCAAGAATCTTCTCACACACACACATCCCTGACTGCCGAGCCAGTGGAGCGTCGCTGCCTAAACCGTAAAACAGTGCATTTTCTTCAAAATATTCCTCAATCTGAATCTTAAGCAGCCTCTTAAAAATCTTACCAAAGAATGGAACAAGCGAAATAGGCCGGTAATTTTCAGCATCCATTCTAGAACCCTTTCTATGAATGGGTATGACCATACTGGGAAGGTACCAGGATCATTTATACACACCACGAAAAGTAGTGGGGCCAGCACCGAACCCCAGGCACACCCTGTTTGATTTTTCTGGGCAGACTCTTACTATCATTGATGATGATCTGTTGAAATCTGTCGTTGAGATATGATTTGTTTCGAATCTCATACCTTGTTAGTTTGGCCAGCATTGATGATGCACAATGTCAAAAGCCCTAGAAAAATCTATCATTAGGCCCAAGCAGTGTTTTCTGTTATCACGAGCTCCCACAATCTTAATCAGAAAAGAACAGAGGGCAGTTTCAGTGCTTCTGCCTGATCAACGATATAACTTTATAAACAGACAGGAGATAAAAAGAATGAGTTTTCACTGTATGGAATATTGAATCTCAAAAAATCAAAATCTGGATTATCTCTTGTGCAGAACAACCAGTAAAGCATTTGTTGAAATTAGTTGCAACAGCTTCATCTTCCATTTTTTTACCATCAAATTCCCACATTTCTTTATTGGTTTTCTTTGGACATTTTCTGTAGGTTACTAATTATCCGCCACATAATTTTAGATTTATTAACACTCAACATTCTTTTTTAATCATTTTCTTTTCGGTAAAATTGCTTGAGACTTCTTTTGTATATGTTACTTAAAGTCTTATAGGTATAATGGTTTATATTTTTTATCTTTCTTCTACAGGTTACCAACTGTGACAAACATAAGTTTTAATTGAAGTAATTCTGATGGTAGAGAACCTCTATTTTTCATATATAATGCAGCTATGGCTAATTATATATTCATCGATTTTCCTATCCGTTATTCCAATTTCTTTTCATTTATTTCCAAATCGGACTAACCCAAATATTCCACAAGACAATGATAACGTCAGCGGACCCTTATTAGAAACCAAATATGTTAAGTGTTCCCCGAATAAATAAAAATAAATAAACGAAATTGTAAAAATATTATAAAATATATACTCGAAATATCATTAAACTTCTTGCATTGTCCCCGTACGCGGTATGGGTTTAATTTTGATACAGGATGTGAGCTCTAAGTAGGCTGTGGACAGCCATTGACGTGTTCGATCTATTTACTGATTGGGCCAGTTGCTTGTCCATAGCCTACTACTAAAAAAATTATTTCAGTGTATGTAAGAGATACCGTGGCCATGCAAAAAATGCCTA
>MU183732.1:86167-137813 GCA_016904865.1 Pissodes strobi
CAATAAAAGTAGATGATAAGATCTGGAATGATTGAGACCAATCGATTTGACAGTCGTTGTCATTAATTCTCTATATTTTTGTTTACATTTCGATTCAAGTATTTTCTATTTATTTCACTATTCTCTGTTGAATTTCTATTCTATAATGTGTAGTATGTCACTGACTTGCAGTGAACATCAACTATTACAAAAAAGCTATAAGCATGCGTGATGTGAGCTGTCAATTGCGGAAGATGGCGTAGTTCCAAACTTAGTTTATTTAAAAAATAATTTTCTGCATAATTTTTCTGATATTTTAATAGCTATTCTGCTATTCGGGGTGGTGACAAATCTAATAAATCAAAGATCATAAAAATCGGTTCAGCCGTTCTTGCATTATAATTGGTTTAACTAATCCGACTTTTTTAATATATCCGATTTCCGTTTTAAGGCGGAGACAAATCCAACAAATCAAAGATCATAAAAATCGGTCCAGCCGTTCTTGGCGTAACTAACCCGACCATGCTTTATATAGTGTGTCCAAAAAGTATGCAATATATGGGAAATTTCTTTATTATTAGTTTCTCAGAAAATGTTATTCCTGATAAAAGTTGATGCCTGAAAAAAAAAACTAATTTTGATACTAATTAAGGATAAGTTATACAGGGTACTTAAAAAATACAAAAATTAAGGTTAAAAACATAAATTTGAGAATATCGGAAAACCTTTTGCAGAAAAAATAAAGTTCCTATTAAGGTAAAAATAAAAGTCAAATACCATTTTTTCCAAAAGTGCTTTGATGCGGAGAAAATTCAAGAGAATTATTGAAAAAATGTCGAAAAACCCCTCTTTTTCTTAATTTTCTTCTTAATTTTTTTCAGCAACAACTTAATAGGAACTTTTTTTTTCTGCAGAAGGTTTTCTGATATACCAATTTTTTTTTAAATCTTATTGTTTGTGTGTTTTAAGGACCCTGTATAACTTATCCTTAATTTAGCATTGTAAAAATTACTTTTTTTTCAAGCATCAACTTTTATAAAGAATAATATTTTGAACACACTGTATATTTCCGATTTTCAATATTTTAATAGTTATTCTGCTGTTCTGAGTGGAGACAAATCCAACAAATCAAAGATCATAAAAATCGGTTGAATAATTGTGAATGATGAACAACAAAGTATCTAAATTTTTATCTTTAAGCCGGTTTCTTTTCTTCGTCATGATATCACCTGCCTTGGAAAAAATTGTTTTGGACTATAGATAGCTCTTTATAAAACTATCGATTGTTCCGATAGTTGATTTGCTATCGATGTTTAAGCAACACGAAGTACTGATGACTGATCGACCGAATGATCTGGAATGATTGATACCAATCGATTTGACAGTTGTTGTCATTTATTCTCTATTGCTGATATAAGACGCCAACTTTCTACTAATTGCGGCGCTGATGGCCCTGCATCGAACCCTCAAGTTCAGGAGAGTGGTATATTCGGGGAGGTGCTGCAGAGGCAGGCTCGTATGAACAACCTAATGATATTTAATCTGCGTCTGGAAAAGGGAGCTCCCGAGTTGGACCAGATTTCCTCGCTGCTGTCTGACGGGACCTCTCGTAGGATCGTGGCTGCTGATGTTTCCAGGGTCGGTAAACCAAATCGTAACGGTCACAAGCCTCTGAAAGTGACCCTCTTTAGCTCGGGCGACGTGTCGGCTGTGTTGAGGAGCCGGAGAAAGTTTATCGACGCCCATCAGATCTACATCGAGGCTGACCTATCTCCAGCTCAGCTGAAACAACTTCAGGATACGAAAGATGAACTGCGGGTTCGCCGTACAAACGGGGAGGAAAATCTCATTTTGAGGTATGTTAACGGTATTCCAACAATAACTGCAAAAAACCGAGAACCCTTACAATCTCAACTAACGACTTAACCTGCTGCTACCAGAATGTCAGGGGTCTACGTACTAAGACGCATAGATTTTACAGTTGCGTGGTCTCCTCAGATTATGACGTCATTGCTGTCACCGAGTCCTGGCTCCAGCCGGATATCCTGGACTCCGAACTTTTTCCAGACTCATATATTATATACCGCTCTGATAGAAGAATAGACCGAATGGACGAATCCAGAGGAGGGGGAGTCATGCTTGGTCTTCACAATAGGCTCAGTTCTGAACTACTGGATCTTTCAAATATCAGTAACACCGTGCCAAATATAGACTTCTTAGGTTGTAAGCTCACTTTAAATTATTTTGTATTTTACGTATTTATTATATACATCCCTCCCTCTGCCACCAACGCCGACGCCGAAACTTTTTTTGAACTCCTCTCGTCACTAGACATAATGCTTTCTAAAAACTTAATTTTTCTGGGCGATTTCAACATTCCCTCCTTTTCATTCACTGTTCCTTTTGGTCCCAGACACAAAGGTTTACTAAACCTCAGCGAGTTCCTCAGCCTTAAACAGTATAATACTGTCCCAAATTTAAACAATCGTTTCCTTGACCTTGTTTTCGCCAACTTTGCGATTAATGTAACTCATAATGAAGTGCCTCTGGTCGAGGAGGATCCACATCATCCTGCTTTGTCTCTTGATTTTCAAGCGGTACTTCCTCATGCCGTCAAATTTCCTGTGAACAACGCTCAATCACCCCGCTTCAACTTTCGTAAAGCTGATTATCCCAGGTTGTATGCATCGTTATTGCACACTGACTGGTCTCGCGTTCTTGAATCTCCTGATGTTGTCAGCGCATGTCAGTCTTTCTATGAGATTCTTAATAATAGCTTTGCTGCCTGTACACCTCTTAAGCAACCCAGAAGAAGGCGTTTTCCGTCTTGGTTTTCAAGAGAATTGATTGACAACATCTTCAGGAAAGAAAGATTGCGTCGTCAACTTCAGACGCGCGACTCTGCCTTCTACCAGACAAAGTATAGTTCTTTGCGTAGGCTAATTAAATCACTAACTCAGAGGGACTATAAGGACTTCATTGGGACTGCTGAGCGAAATATAAACAACAACCCCTCCAATTTTTGGTCTTTCGTTCAAAGTAAAAAGGCTCAGTCCCGCATCCCAGCCACCATGAACTACTCAAATCAGCCTGTCCATGGGCCTCATAATATCGTATCTGCCTTTGCTGACTTTTTTGGAAGTGTCTATGGGCGACCCGAGAACGTGGATTTGGGCGCTCAAACGGAACACTGTGAGCTCATTGACATTCCCACAGTCACTTCCGAGGAAGTAGAGTCGGCTTGCAAAATGCTGAAAAATAAATCAACATATGGGCCGGACGGAATTCCCAGCTTTTTGGTGAGAGACTGTTCCTCAGTCATGAGTGCTCCTCTTTGTCATATTTTCAACTTGATCTTGGGCACTGGTGTGTTTCCGGAGGTTTGGAAGATTGCCAGGGTTTGCCCTATTCTCAAAAAAGGCGATCCATCTCTAGTAGAAAATTATCGTTGCATTTCCATATTATGCAACTTTTCCAAGGCGCTAGAGATTGTCTTACAGAAATACCTATTCTTCAAAATACGTAACAGATTGTCAGTTCATCAACACGGCTTTTTTTCCAGAAGATCATGTATGACTAATCTCTGCTCTTTCTCCTCTAACGTCTGCGACGCCCTTAACCGCAGAAGTCAAGTGGATGTCATTTACACAGACTTTTGCAAAGCATTTGATCAAATTGATCATCACATTTTACTACGGAAGGCATCTGACCAGTTCGGTTTCTCCAACAAACTTATCTTAGTATTGGAATCTTATCTCTTTAATCGTCGTCAATTTGTCGAAATCGAGGGTTTTACATCGGAACCTTTTGTACCGACGTCAGGTGTCCCACAGGGGTCCAACCTGGGGCCACTGCTGTTCAACATATTCATCAACGATCTGGTCTCTCTGATAGACTGCAGCTCTCTCGCCTATGCTGACGATCTGAAAATTTTCCACCGCATCGATGCATTCGAGGACCACGTGTCTCTTCAAGCCAGTATTGATACGGTCAGTAGGTGGTGTGTGGCTAACAGACTTCGCTTAAACATCTCCAAGTGCAACGTTGTTTCCTACTCTCGATCGAAAAATGCAAGTCTTTTTAATTACACCATAAATGATTGCACCTTGATTAGGCGTACTACGGTGAGGGATCTAGGTGTTGTTTTCGATGAGAAATTCTGTTTCACCAGTCATATCGATCAGATGGTGGCTAACGCTTCTAGAGCTTTGGGTTTTATACTGAGAACTTGCAAACACTTTTCAAACGTATCCACCCTTAAGCTCTTGTATTACTCCTTCGTGAGATCAAAGTTGGACTACGGTTCTATTGTTTGGTTCCCTATATATAACTGCCACTCAGTCGAGTCAGTTCAGAGGCGCTTCCTAAAATACTTAATGTTCAGGGAAGATGGCGCTTATCCTCAGCGAGGTCTGAACCATGATCTTATCCTGTCGAGGTTTGCAGAGTTGCCTTTGGCGGTTCGTCGCGACTCTCAGTCATTATCATTTCTCCATAAGCTTCTTTCCTCTAAAATCGACTGTCCACTTCTGTTGGAACGTATATCATTTCACGTACCCCGCAGTGGTGCCAGCCATCAACCTACTTTTTCGCTTGAATTTGCGAGGTCAAATATCATATCCCAAAGTCCCATTTACAAAATGTGTCACAATTTTAATCGCATTTCCGCTTTTTGCGACATAAACTTCGACAGCTTACCAACTGTTTTGAGGTACCTGCGAGAGGCGTCTGGTTACTCCCTTTAGTTTATTAGTGTTATGTATACCAATGTGTATTATATATATTTCCTTTTTTTATATTTACGTATATGCATCTATTAACGTTGTGATTTGCTGTTATTATTATCGTAACTTGTTATGTGCTTGTATTGATTAGTTAGCATTTGTAGGATTTTACTTCCTCTTGTCATATATATACTTATTTGAATTTCCTGTAATTGGGCCTTTGGGCCTATTGGAAATATATGGCTATTTATTTATTTATTTATTTATTTATTTATAATTTTTTATATTTCGATTCAAGTATTTACTATGTATTTCAGTATCTTTCTAGATTTGAATATGCTACTTTCCCATTATTTTCCGTTGAATTTCTATCCTATAATAGGTCTGTTCTAGCAGCGATTTCAAACGGTTTCAAACCGTCCGGAGTTTGCGCACAACGATATAAGCGTCGCTTATATGGCTATGCGCAAACTCCGTACGGTTTGAAACCGTTTGAAATCGCTGCTAGAACAAACCTAATGTGTAGTATGTCACTGATTTGCAGTGGACATCATATATACTAAAAAATTATAATCGTGCTTGACATGAGCTGTCAATTGCGGAAGATGACGGAGTTCCAAGCCTAATTTATAACTTTTGTATCATTTTTTATCCGAGAATTTTTCCCATATTTTAATAGTTATTCTGCTATTCGGGGCGGAGACAAATCCAACAAACCAAAGATCATAAAAAACGGTTCAGCCGTTCTTGAGTTATAAGTGGTATAACTAACACGACTTTGTTTTATATATATAGATATACGATAAACATAGAACAAGCAATTTTCAAATTGAAATTGGTCACGAATTAACAAAAAAACTATATTACAGAACATCATAAGCAGTTGAGCTAGATCCACAGGAAGTACACAAGTGAAGAAAAGTTATGACGGATTTTTCTATTTTATCAATATTTTTATTTAAAATTTTGTAAAAAACGATGAACCTGCCTTCGTTTGCTGTGGAAAAAATCTTTTAAGTTGGAATTGAGTGGGATTTACTGAAACAATTTGGGCAAAGTGATCAGACAAACGCAGGTCCACGACTGTAGCACAAAGAAGAAAATTACATTTGTTAGTAATTCAGGCAATATAATGAGTTGTTTGGGCCTCTATTGTTGCAAGTTCCTTGTCTAGTTTATTTTTAAAGACATTCACACTATTGGCACAGACAGTTTGGTCATTTAGCGAGTTCCAAGCATAAACTGCCATATTATCCTTGCAACCTGTTGCCTTGTTCTTTTGCTAATTCTTTGATGTGACTATGCAAGGTTTCATTTTAACTCACAGGTGTAGTTTTTGTTGAATATATTACAGATTTCTATCAGGTCTCGCTTTACATCTTTCTTGCATAGTCGGTAGGTTGAAAATTTCTATACCAGCGTATGGCGGTCCTGACGGTTTCTTGCACTTTTTCGAGAGTGGAGTGAGCAAATTTTAGCTTGGGTCTGATGTAGGATTTATATCATCGCTACTGCTGCGTGTATATATAAGAGAATTTACTCTTTTGCTAATATGAAAATTCTTTATTGTCTAGTCACCACCAGTCCAAGGTCTTCTTGCCAACTGACGCCCCTTGTTACTACTCTATATTGTTCCAGGGTTGCTTCTGCGTATGGGCAATGTGGTGCATTTTAGCTCATTTAGAGTCATCAGCTATTTTCAGATGGTTTTGCAGGTCATCTTTATTTGTTACTGGATTTGTGTACAATATTGTATCGTATGCAAAGAGTGAGATGGTGGATTTGATATTGTATCCAAAGTCGACTTATCTGATAGGCTTCCATTCGCTCTTACCCAATATGTACTTCCAGTTAAAAAGCCTTTTACCAGATTCAAGAGCCTTCTCATTTCTATGATGACGCTTTTCAAACTGTCTAAAATCAGCCAAGGTTATCGCAATTCATACGAGTGGTATTCTGGAACCTTTATTTTGTCTACTCTATCAAAGCTAATTTAGAAACAGGTTAAACTTCGTGTTATGTCTTATCTGAGATTAAATAATATTCTCAGTAATTTTCAATTTGTATGCACAGATTAATAGCGTTGGAGTGTGCGCAGCGGTTTTCTGTGGCTTATTAAATGCGTTTGACTGTGTTAATCATGAGAATCTGCTTCGGAAGCTTCACTAGTATGATTTCGTGGGCGTAACATTGTTCTGATGCTCTTCCTACATGAGAGGGCATCGTCAGCGTATCTTCGTCGCCTCTGCGGGTGTCGCAGTGTTCTGTTTTTGGTCACATACTTTTCCTCCTGTATGCCAATGATCTTACAAATTTTGACATTTAAGGAAAATTCACTTTATCTATCGGTAATGTGTTGTTTTATGCATTTTTCTTCTAGTGCACAAGGAGCACATGGCGGTTAAATTCAAATTTCCTTTTAAAAAAAAGTAGATGTCATAAGATGTCCCAAATAATCACAACACATCAAGCGGATTATTTGAAAACTGAAGGTTTTATGTTTATTTCAGATCAAGAAAAGAGAATAGAAGAAAAACGCAACTGTGATTTATGTGGAAACGTTCTGGACTCCGTCATTCCGTGCCCGATCTGCTTCAAATTCATGCATAGTACGTGTTTCCTAAAAGACTCCAAGGAAATGAAGTTTAATTGTAAGCATGTCGATATTGTCGGTGAAATCCCGAAAGGTATGTAGAGTTCACGTTCGAATTTGAAAAATTCTGTTGTTTTTACGCAAGGCCTAAACCATAAATAGGTATAAAGTATATTAAATCACAATCGTTCATGTTTAAATAATGTTCCAGTGTATTTGTCTTTTTAGTAAAATGTGGTTATTGTGGACTGGCTATAGAAGATGGACTAACAGTGGTTTGTAAGCTTTGCGACCGAACGTTGCATAAGTACTGCTTTTTAATGGACAGGGTCAAAATGACTCTAAACTGTGCGCACTATGTGGATACAGACGTAACAGCGAACTGGAAACAGCCGCACTTGAAAGGGAGCGATGAACAAGCTAAAGGTAAGTTTTTATACTTGAACAACTTATTTCCTTTATCCATTTAAGAAGTTCGTTTTATTGTCTTTATATCTAGAAGATACTTAAGGCGTTTCGGGTATTGCCTATTTAGAACACTCGCTGATAGATTGTACAGTTGTTTATGCTAGACACCTCAATACGAGATCAGACAATGTTGCAGAATTTCCAAGTCGTCCCCATATAAAAAGTTGCCTTAAAAGGAAATTCCATATTCAGCGCGTCTTCTTCTGGTAGTAATAGAGAGCTTGGAAAAGCGCCGAGATGTATCAATGCTACTTTTTGGTAAATTACATTGACTGTAATTCATTTACTTAAACTGGTCAACATAAAGTTCGGTCCATTCAATTTTTAGTCTTATTTTCAAACTGCTGTAACTTTTTTAAAAATAAGGTTTTTTGGACAGGGTTTGCGGATTTTGAAAGCGCGTTTTTTTGGGACTAAGCTAAATGCCATAAGTTTCAGTAGTATTGATATTATCATGATATACGGGGTGATCAATAAAGTAATGCAAAAAATCAAAAAATTTGTGTGTGTGCCATTTCAGCAGTAATTTTTTTTAGACATTACAATATGGGTTGTTACTAAGGTAATATCAATAACTCTGGACGTTTTTGCCGGTTTTTGGATTAAAGCCCTTTGGCCTTAGATACACTACTAAACAGCAAATTATGGCAACAACATTTTTAAAATGCTATAACTGGAAAACGAAATGACGGATTTTTACGAGCATTTCAGATTCGGAAAGCCTATTTCATGTAGATTTTATGATTATTGTGTCCTTAGAAAAATAAACAAGAAATATATTATTAATACCTTTTAGAGGGACCTTATCTAGTATAACTTTATTTAATATGTCATAAAAAACAGTTAAATTTTGGTTGACACTATTATGTTTAAAAAGAGTTGACCATTGATGCAAACTTAGCTACCCACAGATCTGTATAGTTTGCTTGTTTAAAATTTCTATAGTATTTAACTTTGGAGTTATCTTTCAAGCAAGCGTCAGGACAATCAACCAGAAACTCCAAGGATGGGTGGTTTATATTTTTGAGGCAGCAAAGGACTGCTGGAATTAACCAAATGATTAAGAACGAACTTATTACAAAATACAAGATCCAAAAGCCTATTATTTGAGTTAAGAATGTTATTAAATTGCATAGGGCCTCTGTGAGTACGAAGTTCTAATAAATCACAGTATTTAGAAGGGACATTGAATGGTTCAAAGTGGCTCTCATTCTCAATCCAATCAACAGTCGAGTAATTAAAATCACCACAAAACAGAACTGGATGATTTTTCACTTAAATTTAGTTTTAATTTTGTCAGAAAACAAACATAATTAACATCCTCATTATGTCACAAGTAAACGCAACACAGGTACATTTTCACAGCGCCAACAGTCAAGAGAGTCCAAACTTCTTCTGCATCGCTATGATATTCTTCAAGTGCTATTGGACTGTACTCATTCTTGACCGCGACAAAAACTCCTCCACCATAATCCTTCTTCGAACATGTGGAGATTCTATACCAGAATTCTGTAACAAAGCTGACATCATAAGAACAACCATCATATGACAATCTAAGTTCCCTTAATTTAGTACAACCTTGGCTATTTTGTACATTAGCTAACAAAGAAGAAGCCATTTTAAAATAGGTACAAGTTTTATGCATCACAATAAATAAATCAATCCAACAGCCATCCACGTCATCCAGCTTTACAGATTTTTAAAATCATCCTCATATAAGATTTTTATAGTCCCATTAAAACTGTACTGGCATCTCGTGCAAGCTTGAACAGTTTTTGGTGTTGCATTGAAATAGATTATACCACCCTGTAGACCGCAGGAATTTTGCCTATTTTTTGCGTCTCTTAAATAATGTCAACTTGTCAGTCTTGCTGTTAAGCGTAACCAAAATAGGAGAGTTGTCCCTTACGCTGAATCTTGTACATTGTTTTACCTGCGAAGACTCAATAAACGTCTGAATACCTCCCTGAGAGTGTCAGGCAGGTTTGTAGAGTTTTGGCACTTCACACCAGAAATAATTATGTTGTTTTCTTTCGCTTCTAGTTCACCTTACTTGCCTTCTTCATATATATCTGGTTTCTCACTTTCGCTAGTAACTGGTTGTTCCGGTGCACTCGTTTTATCTTCTTCTGATATGCCTGATCTCTCAGTTTCACCTTAATATAATGGTCTAGACGTTTCCTTCTCTTCTTCTGATGGAATTGGTCTTTCAGTTTCACTTGGAATGGCAATTTCGCCTTCTTCTTCTGAAACTCCAGATGTAGGTTGTTCTGTTGTGACAATTTGTCCTTCTTTTGTTGATCCCTCCTTTTCAGGCTGTGGTGGTACAGTTTGTTCCGGTTCGCATGGAATGGCAGCGGCGGAAGTAACCTCTGGCCTTTCAGTTCCAGCACCGACTGTAACTTCTTCAAATTCGGGCTCTTCTGACAGTATGGTTGGCAGAGACGTAGCCTTTTCCTCAGTTTCGGCTCTTCAGATGGTAAGGCTGGCAGCGACGTGACCTTTTCTTCAGTTTCGGGCGCTTCGGATGGTAAGTCCGGCAGAGACGTGATCTCTTCTTCCTCAGTTTCGGGCTCTTCGGATGGTAAGGTATGCATAGACGTGGCTTCTTCTGGTACGCTTGGTTTTTCCGTTTCACCACTGACCGTGACTTCTCCTTCAGGTTGTGGCTCCGCAGTTTGTCCCTCTGGGAATTATTCTTCAGTCGATTCTTCTTCAAGTGTACTAGGGATAGGTTCCTTGACAGGCGACGGCGGCGTTGTTGCAGCGTCCTGGAGTCTGGTTTTGTCAATTCCAGGTTGTTCTACTTGTTGCGTAGTTGGTTGGTCTTCGACACTAGGTAATGTAGTTTGCCGTTCTTCAGATATAGTTGGGATTTCGGTTTCTTTTCCAGGGACTTCCGCGTACTCTGGTCTTTGGGTTCCCTTTTCGATTTCTTCCTTGAATAGAATTTCTGGTTGTTGTGTGCTTTCTCCGGCCTTATCGCCTTCAGAAGGTAGTTCAGGCGTTTGTGATGATGGAGAAGTGCATTCTTTTTCTGGTTGTACTCCGTGCGTACTTCTTCAGCGATTTCAATAGTTCTGGTCGTTATTGGTTCTTCGGCTTCAGATACTTCGGAAAGTTTCTCACTTGATATCGGCTTTTCAGTTTCACATACATACGGGGGAAGTGCCCTCTATTTCCGGACTCTCTGTTTCTCCTGTAGGCATCACCTCTGGTGCTTTGTCAGTTTTGGATGGTACAGCTTCCGCTACTTCAGTAGAAGACCGCCAATTGTTCAGTGCTCGATGGTTGTTTTTCTGGTTCAAGTTCCGTTGGAACAAGAGTTTCAACTCTAGGTGCATGAGTTATCTCTTCTGACCTTTCAATTTCATTATCTTCCGCTAAAAGCAGGTTCCGATGGAATCCTTTCGGTTTCAGTTGGTTCTTTTTCTTCTTGAACAGCTTGCGTAGTTCCTTCACTTGGCACTTCAGTGGAAGCACTTTCCGGTTGTGTAACTCTTAACACCAGTAGGTGTTTCGTATTCTTCAGGTTTCTTTTTTGTTGCAGGTTCAGGTTTGCTTACTTCTTCTTGTGGATTGCCGATTTCCTCAAGTGGCACTTCTGTTACTGAGTTGTCTTCTTCGCCGGGGTATTTGGTTACCTCTTTGGGTACTGTCACTTCTTCTGTAGTCTGTTCTTCTGGGACCTTGGTCTCTAATTCAGTTGGTTCTTGCGCAGTTACACGTGATTCTGATTCAATTGGCATGGCAGTAGCCATTTCTTCTCCTGGTATAGTGACATGCTCAATAGGTCCTTCGCTTTGTTCTTCAGCTTCTTCTTTCCTTGGTTGTTTTTCAGGTTCTTCTGTTGCCTTAGCGCCTTCCTTGATTAAGATGGGACCTTTGTCTGGCTGTTCTCTTTCAGGCACTTTGGTACTTGAAGCTTCAGGTTCGCCTTCCTTTGGTGGTTCTTCTGGTACGGGTGGTGTAATTGGTTTTTCATCACTTGTCTGGAATTTCTAAAGCTACTGGAATATCAGTGGCGGACTTTTGTTGTTCAGGTTCAGTAACAGGCTCTGGAATTTTTGGTTCTTCTGTTCCCTCTTGTTGTTGTTCACCTTCAGCAGCAGGCTTCTCTGTTAATTTCGGCTCACAGCTGTAGTTGTTTCCTCGTGTTCAACTTTTTCCTCCGGGAATTCGGTTACGTCCGGTTTTGATACTCCTTCGTTAGCAACGTGTTCAGTTATTATGGTTTTAGGAAGTTCAGTTTCTCTTTCGACAGCTTCAGCTGCAGCCTCAGTTGTGATGGCAATCTTAGGTTCTTCAGATGGTCCAACTTCTGTACTTTCCTCACCTACTTCGGCGGTTTCGGGTACAGCACGTGCGGTAGTTGCTTGTTTGGCTTCTTCACTTTCGATACTTGGTTCTGGTCGTCCAGTAGCCTGATATTCAGGCGCAGCCTTTGTTATAATCTCGGGCTGCTCGGAAGATATACCCTTCGATGTTTCTTCTTGAAGGGCAGGTTGTGCTGTTAAGTCGACTCCGGGTTTAACAGTATCACTTTCTGGAGTGTTGAGTGGTAGCTTCTTCCTGGCTTGACGTATTTTCTTCAGATGGGCGAGCAGTCACTTCCGGTAAAACTTCTTTCTCAGTGCGTTCAGCCTTAATTACGGGTTTAATCGTTGTCAGATAACCTTCATCGGACAATTCGGCTTCAGTTGCTTTTTGTGCCTCTGCTTCTTCAGGTATGGCTGATGGTGTAGGTACTTCTCTTACTTCTGATTTTAGATCGTGTAGTTAGCTCTGCTACTTCATCTGGTCGCTCAGACTCCTTGGTTAGTCCTTCCGTAGGACCTTCAGTTATGCTAAGCTCAATACCTTCATACTGGATTTTGTCTGTGGATTGTACCGGTGCCTCTTCAGGCAGTCCTGGTAGAGGTGCTTCTGTTTCTTCTCCAACTTTAGTGGAGTCAGTAGGTTTTGAATGTGCTACGGTGGCTTCCGGATATGCTTCAGGCACTCCTTCTTGCAATACAAGAACCTTTACTGATGTAGGGCCCGGTTCTTTGTCGGATGTATCCTCCGGTTTAGTTTCGCTTTCTTCAGGTATAGAAGTGATGATTTCTACTGGATTTTCTGTTATTTGCTTAATGCTACAAAGGCAAGCCCCACAAAGATACAAAATAACAGGGGATTGGGTCATCGGTGCACGAATATCACTACACGTAACTTTTGAGCACTCCCTGCAAATAATGTTCTTGCAAAGATGCCAAGATCCACCAAAAAGGTCTTTAATGGTTCTATCCTTGGTAACATCCGCATATACGCAGATTCTCTCACATTTGAAACAGGTCCCCATCCTTCACTAGGTCAGATCTTCAGATTTGAACTTTTACAATTAAGAAACTTTGTGCTTCTCTTACGCAAAATTGACCAAAACAGGTTTTATTTTGATTTATTTAACTCAAAAAAATCATGAAAAATCAACTTTCAAAAATAAACATGTGCTGTGATACATATAACCTCACTTCATTAATAACTTTAGAATACCTAATAGAGTGTAACTCGACAAGACAACCTTTTCGCTCATTTTACATCATGGAACTCAACGTTTTTCTTACAGGTTAATGAGGATATTATAATGATAAATATGGATATTTTTAGGTATAAAAGATTTGCAAAACTGAAGCAATATTTATACTTTGACTGAAGCATAATTTGGAGTAAGGAGGGTGATTTGAAAATTTATATTTTTTTTTTGTATAATTTGGAGATTTACTCTGTGGTGGTATTGTTTATAAATAAATAAATACATTTATTTTAGGTACTCAACATTCTTTAACGCCGGAACCAAAAGCGTCCACGTCCAAAGAATTGAAGCAGGAGATGCTTAATTCGACGCTCGATTTATCAGATTTTATAATGTTGTGCGATTAGTTCCCAATCGCACTGTAAATACAGGATGTTTGATTGAATAATAAGTATGTAGTTTTTTGCATTTATTTTATACCAATATGCTCAATTTATAGGAAAATTACAGAATCACACCAAAAGATGGCACTAGTACTACCAAAACTTCAAAAGTTTGGTTTGGGTCAGTTTAAACGTGAGTTGCTGATACAAACTTCTGTAATTTTTCTACAAATTCGACGTAATTCTTCTTTTATTGGCTTGTGATTTATAATTTTGATTTATTTGTATCGATGTTAGGGACGAAAAGAATTAAAAATAGGCAACGCGTTAAAATTAGAATAAACATTTATTTTTACGACATATTGCATTATGTTTTTAAACCTAATCAATATACATTAAGATAATATCAACACACAATATACATAAATTCTCTCTATCTTTCTCTCAAGCACCAAAAATTCTCTTCTGAAAGGCAAGCGTGAGTTCACTATCATTTCTATATCTTTTTTTCATCACATTGGGGTTAGAACATTGGAAATACATAGAGTTTCATTAGAAAGTCATAAGATTAGCTTAAAAAGCTACAAATGCCAACTCAACCATGAAACCCTGTATTCATAAATACCCTGTATACAATTGCGTGAATTGTCCTTTGCTTTCTATATAAATAACTCACCTAAAGCAACTAACGGACTCCATCTCTCATAATATTCGACAGTTTGAAACCACATTCTAATCAAACTCTATGCCACAGATTATATATATTACAATCACTGATACCTAAAAGGAAATTAAAAGGCACTTATCTAATATCTACAATAAAAAGTACAATTGGGGAGTGGATACTTAAAACGATGCTTCTTACAGTTTAAGGGTAAGTAATAAATGCAACTGCGATAATAAAACAACGGTTTGGTTAAGGTTAATGTTAGGCGCAACGAACTGAAGTTAAATTTCTATACATACACTAGGCAGGTTTCAACAATAATGATTAACAAATCACAAACACGTATTGGGCGTCACAACAAGATTTCATAAGAAATGAGTTTGTTTTAAGAAATAAAGACGAATCTTCCTATCACATGAATCACAGTTTGTTAAGGTGCAATAATTAACTTTTCACGCTCGGGTTGGTTTTTGTCTAATTTAAATTTAAATTATCCGATTTTTCGTTTACGGATGATGTAAATAACGGTTGTGCGGGAGGTCTCTAATATCATTCGAAAATAAGGCGTGGGCAACGTGCATGTTTAAAGCGAAAGGACCTTACGGCAATAGTTCAGCGGAAGAGAGAACGCAATATTGGGTGCAGAGAATGCTGATTGGTCAGAAGAGATGGTAGATTCGTGAGACATCGGAGGCGAGAAATGACGATCAGAAGACAGGTAGTATGCCATGATTAAGGAACTTTTTGTTTTTGTTTGGGTTGGAAACGCGGTTTTCCAAAAGGTGATTTCTCTTGTCCCAGCTTTTAAAAATATGGAAAAGAATCTGAAAAAAGTGGATTATCATCAAGAATTCAAGACGTGTGCTTGAAGTTCCTACAGAAGAGTTTGTGGCTGTTTCGTCGCCGAAATAATAACAGAAATGTAAGTTTGTTTAACTTTGCCTATATCCTTGATAAAACCACCCTATTTTGAAAGTTTTCTCCAGTGACTATTCTAATTTCGCTTAGACTGCAATTGAACTGAGGGGTCTTGTGGCATATAGGTATCCACGATTTCGCGAATTATTTTGGTTTCACTAGAAAGGGGGTGTCCTATAGAGTAGTTTAAGCCAAAAAAATCGAAGGATCCCCCACATTTGAGCCGAAAAAAAGCCCCCAAAGTTCGAGTTTTGAGGTTAATTGACGTAGAACGGACAAAGTGCCTCTACTACTTTCCCCGGTGGAATGTGAAAATAATGAAATGGAACGTGGAAATAATGAAATTTTAGTAATCGACGCCCAACTAACCAATGCTAACCCAAACTAACTAAAGCTAACCAAAGCTAACCAAAGCTAACCGAAAGTGTTTCGCCTAGGCTTGCGTGAAGAAAGGCTTGCGCGAACTGGCTTAAACGAGACGAAACTAACCCAAACTAACCTAAACTAAACAAAGCTAACCCCAACAAACCAAAGCTAACCGAAATTGTGTCGCCTAGGCTTGCGTGAAGTAAGGCTTGCGCTCACGCAAGTGCGTAGTGGCTTAAACGAGACAACACTAACCCAAACTAACCAGAGCTAACCTAAACTAACCCAAACAGCTCAAAAAATGAAAATGACTTATTTCCGCAATAAGTTTTTTTTTGGGGTATTATGTTTAGAAAAATATTTAGAATGTAAAACAGAAACATGTTTTCATGTAACTGATTTCAGTTACTCTAGAGTCGAAAAAATTAAAATGATGCATTTCCGCAGAATTTTTTTCTGATTTTGTATTTGGGGAGGTTGCTCTATACTAAATAAACAAATATTTCTTACATAACTAATTTCAGCTAAGCAAAAGTTGATCCCATATCTTTTCAGTCTCAAACGTCTGGCAACAGTGTGCCTTCTTCAAAATATCTATTTCCATTGTGACTTATGACATTTGACAGTAAAAAGGAGGATGCCGTGTTTAGCTTCCAAATAAACTTTTATTTTGTTTCATGGGGCTATGGGCCGCCTTAAATTAAGACGTGGAGAAAACGGAAGCCTCTCGTTCTACGCAAATGTCTCCTGGTTAATATTTTCACCCGAGAATTGATTTTCAGGTGTATATTGTCTATATTTCAAGTGTTTTTGGGAAGTGGTGCTGAAAATTTGTGTCAAAACTCGAACTTTGGGGCCATTTTTTCGGCGCAAATGTGGCGGATCCTCCGATTTTTTTGGCGTAATCTATTCTATAGGACACCCCCTTTCTAATGAAAATAAAAAAAATCGTGAAATCGTAGATACCTATATGCCACAAGACCCGAACTGAGTTTATGGACGTTTAGGGTTAAAAGGTCCATTTATAAACTCGTAAAGTTCTTTATGTTGAGGTTCAGAATTTGCCAGTGATGAGGATGAGTGAATTGAGTAGCTCTGAAACATCACTGCCGGTCCCAAGCCCTGATAAAGGAGAAGGGTTAAGCGTAGGGCCAACAACCCTACATTGTAAAAACGCTCTTGTTATGAAAACTAACGAGATTCCTCAGAATAGGGCGGACATACGACGACGACCACGGCAAAGAAAACAGGACTTAAACATTGGAACTTTGAATATGTTAAGCTGGTACAGGCCTGCAGCAGTGTCCAAAACAATAGAACAAAAAGCTGGAAAGCTTCGGCATGGATATCACAGCTGTTCAGAAAATCAGATGGAGTGGTACCGGAAACCAAAAAATCAACAAATCAATAATATTTTACAATGGTAGTCCCAATAATCAACATGAATTTGGAACAGGTTTTGTTATAAGAAAAAGCTTATAAAGTTTAAACCAGTAAGTGAAAGAATTTGCTACATAAGACTTAGAGGAAAACTCTACATCTCGATACTTTCAGTCCATACACCAACTGAAGGAAAGGATGACTTAATTAAAGAGCCTTCTATGACCAGTTGGAGACGTTTCTTGTAGCTCTGCCTAGACAAGGTGCAACACTTCTTGTCAGAGATTTTAATGCTAAGGTGGGAAAGGAAGAAGTCTTTAAACCTAACATCGGTAAACACAGTCTACATGAACAATGTAATGACAATGGGCTAAGGCTGGTGAATTTTGCAACACCAAATAATCTTCTCATTAAATCAACGATGTTAACAAGCAGATCTGGGTTTCTAATGACGGAGTAACGAGAAATCAGATTGATCATGTGTTAATAGAAGTCTACGGGGGCCTTGATGCAGACAGTGACTACTTTCTGGTTAGAGCCAAATTTAGAGAAAGAATCTCTAAGCAAAAGACCAACAGGCCAGAACAGATTCCGAGATGGAACACCAAGTAACTGTAGACTACGACAGCATCTGTGGCACATCCAAACAATGCTGTCGCAATGTGGGAACCAATTAAAAATTCAATTACCCTCAGTATCCAAACCACCGTTGGAAAAATAAAGTATAATAAAAAGAAGAAATGGTTTGACGACGAAAACGAGAGTCTTAAAATTAAGGAGCCAGGCTCGACTACGAATGCTGCATGGCCCAAATGAGCAAAACAGACAGAAATATGGAGAGTCCAGAAAGACAATAAAAATTAAAAAAAAAAGAACACGAAAACAACATTCTGGAAAAGCTAGAGTCAAATAGAATGAACAACAGAACAAGAAATTTCTTCAAAGCGGTAAAAAATATAAGAAACGGCATTAAACCCAGAGTTGGAACTGTCATGAAAAATGGTGGGAAAACTTTAGTGCTTGCTTTCTATGAGCTCATCTACCAAATTTGGAAAGAAGAAGTGTTATCATACCCATACATAAAAAGGGCGATAAAATGTGCTGCTCAAACTATAGAGGAATATCCCTTACTAACACAGGATATAAAGTGTTCTTCGTAATGCTATTGGAACAATTGAGCACCTGTGTCGAGTATCATTTAGGAGATTACCAGTGTGGATTTATAAAAAAATCCATCGATAGTGGATCAGATATTCACTATTAGGCAGCTGATGGAGAAGTGTTAGGAATACAACAGAACATTGCACCAGCTATTTATAGATTTTAAGCAAGCATATGATAGCATCAGAAGAGTGGAATGTGGAATGTCATGGCAGAACTGGGCATACCAAAAAAGTTAATTAATCTTACAAAAGCTTGTGTAGAGGGATCTAGAAGTGCAGTAAGACTTGAAGGAAAACCGTCGATCTTCTTTACAATCAATAGTGGCCTCAAACAGGGAGATGCATTATCCCCACTTCTCTTTAACATCGCTTTGGAGAGCATTGTGCGAAAGGCAAGGACAGAAAAAGGGTCTGACTTTCGCTGATGATATAATTATAGTGGGAAATACAACTGTCAGTGTCAAGGAAGGCTGCAAAATAAGTGGGACTTCGAACCAACGAAGATAAAACAAAATATATGTCTACAACAAGAACAGAACGACGAGATAGAATGGGACAGAACATAACAATGGACCACTACAATTTTGAAAGAGTTCATCAGTTTAAATATTTGGGAGCTACGATCACCTCTGACAACAATATAGCCCAAGAAATTAACAACAGAATACCAGGTGCGAGTCGATGCTGTTTTGCGCTGCAAGAAATAATGAAATCGAAAAATGTATCCCGCTGTACGAAAATAAGAACCATTCAGTGATAACATATGCATGTGAAACATGGACGATGACAAAACAAGACGGAAATCGTCTAAAAATCGCAGAAAGAAGAACTCTTAGAAGGATATATGGTGGACCAGTTAAGGACAACAACACACAGTAATACAGAATAAGAACTAATATAGAATTGGAAGAATTATATAACCAGCCAGATATAATGAAAGATTGAGATGGGCCGGCCATGTTAGGAGACAAATTCAACGTGTCGTCAAGTTGATATATGAGACCCCGGAAGGACAACGACCGCTAGGAAGACAAGGATGCAGTGGAAAGATAATATTACAGCGGATTTACGAACTCTAAATATCGAAGGAGCAGAGGACCTAATGATGGACCGCAGAAAGTGGAGGCAGACTGGGAAGTCAGCAAAGACCCACCCTGGTTTGTAATGCTACAAAGAGAGAGAGAAAGAGTTCGAGTTATGACATTTATAAACAAAGTTCATATTTGATTGGTTGAAATTTGTAACCAGTAGAATTTCGGACATTACACACTTTTCTGGTCCTGGTGACCGAGATTGTACAAAAATGGATAATTTTGAATTACTTCTATAAGTAGCACTGATGAATCAATATCCTCGATTTCACTCCGTTTTTCAGTTTCAGATTCAGCCATTTTAACAAAAAAAAGTAACAATTAACCATCATCATTCACGATTCTTGACAATTAACAATAAAACAGCCGTGCGGATGTGTGACTTCGAATGTCAAATCGGCTATTGACATTGACAGCGATCACGTGCTAATACAGTGATTTTTCATTGGTTGGAACCAACTTTCTGAACTCTGATCATAAAATTTCGTTATCTCTCAACTTTGCAAAGATTCTGAAAATTAGCGAACTTTTTGCCCACTGAGTTTAAAAATTGAACTGAATGATTTGCTTAGTTCATCTTGAACCAAAATTTCAACTCCCAACTGAGCCTCAACATTTCGATCTTTTCGAGTTTACAACTCCAGTGTAACGCGTTTACTATTGTTTAATTTTAGACAATTTAAGTAAGGAAGTTTTAGAATCATAGATTTCTGTATAATATTGATTCATATTCAAAATTCAGGGTAAATACATTTATAGCATTTTTCGTATTGTTTGATTTGGTATCACAAGGCAACCTCTATAGTAGTCAAACCACCAACCCAATTAAAGAGAGAGTGTTTTACAACACTAAGGAAATAAAACTAATCCTTGAAGAGTAAATTTTGGGACGTTTGTGAGAGTCATCACCACATCCCTTAAGATCAAGGCTTGTCAGAGATCATCACATAAAGTGGGCAGATTCAGAGACATGCGTGGAAGGCTGAGGTTCATGCTGTCATTAATCATAATCTTCTAGCTGGCGCCTGATTCGGAGGGAGCCTCAGGGGCGCCTATATTTTTTGTCTGCATGTCAAGACTATTTCATGGACATTCACCACATGCAACAAGAAGATGTCTCAGAATTGGGTGTCAGGGATGCTTGTAGCATAACATTGCCATTGACTATCCAATGAAAAATAATAACTTAGTTCCTTCTTCCTGATACTTGAAAGATCCAGAACTGATACCGCCTATTATTATGTCAAAATATGTAAGGAACTTGGCTGCTTGGAGTCAGAATTAAAGGGCATCTTATATAGCGAAAGTACATCTATACCACGATCCGCTTAAGGGCCTTAATAATTAAACCAATTGGAATGCACAAAAGTGGCGATCAATGGGCGCAGCTAAATAAATGAGGCAAAACCAATGAACTATAAAGACGAATGGAAGCGCCATTGTGCAAGGGCAATGACTGGAGAGTGAAATAGGTTAAAAGGATAGCACTAGGACAGGCAGAAAATTATGACGTTGCCTGTTTAACAACGTAAAAGTGCATTATTGTGAAAATGTTTTTCTGTGTTTTTCAAGGATATTTATGCAGAATATGTCATGCCGTTTACTTAAAACTACATTCGCATGAAAAATGGTTTGCCGCTAAAGGATGTTACGATCATAAAAATGAAATTTTTAAAATTATTTAATTAATTTTGTTAAAAATGTTCCGTTTTTTTCCAAAAATCCCCTCCTAAAGTATTCCAATGAAAATTTAAACTTTTCGAAAAATATTTTTGGATTTTTTTTTGTTTTCGTTACGGAAACGGTTAGAGGAATCCCATTTACATTTTATAGAAATAAAATTTTCAGAATGGTATACAGAGTGGTAAAAAAATAATTTTGAAAAATGCCCCCTTTTTCGAAATATTTCGGTACAGAAAATTCGTACGGTTTTTTAAATGCGAAAATCGAACTTGGCGCTTCCAAAAACCTCTTTCTAGAGTATTCACGTCAAAATGTCAAGTTTTCGAAAAATATTTTTGAAATTTTGATTTTCGTTTTTATTAGGGAAACCGTTAGAGGGAGCCATATACATGTTATTAACATACAAATAATTTTTGAAAATGATACAGGGTGGTAAAAAATTAAGTTTGAAAAATTCCCCTTTCGGTATAGAAAAATCGTAGGCAAAAATTGAATTGGGCGCACCTAAAAACCCCCTCTTAAAGTATTTGGTGGGGAAACACCCCAACACGTGTAGAAACTATCGTTTTTCACCGTATAGTTTGGTGATAACACCCTGTATGTGTGTAGTTTGAATGAGCCATAATAGATCCACGAATAGATTTATTTAACCCCGAGTAAACAGAAATGTATGCATTTAAATCAGCATATGTCAGTTATTCACTACCCCTTAGTCCCATCCTGGACGAACGATCCCTTAATTCGAACCTGTACACCAGTACTGTCAGTATAATAGATTACAATATAGCAACTTTTCACACGTAAAGGAAATCGTTCTTAATCGTTTTCAATTCAATATATTTTTGTCTCAGTCAGCATTGTGAACAATAGACTGTCAAATAAAGAAAGAAAACCGTTTCTACCCTTTCAATCTCAAATGAGTTCGGCAAACTTTTTATTTGGTCGTGGCGCCAGGAGGCGACCAGCTCGAAGAAAGAAATTAATCAAGTCAGTGCTCTGTTAACACTCCACGTTGCTAGATCGGTCTCGTCACCGCGCTCTAGCAAGTGCACCCTCTGGCCAAAGGTCAAATTCCTTTTGGGCCAATTTCTCTTCTTGTATGCACAGATATTTGTAGAATATCTAGTGTACCTCAGTTATCTTTGTTCAAGATTGGACAAAGACCTCATTTGGGCAGTTTAACCTAATTCCTCGAAGCCAGAAAGATCCCCTTTGGAAAATTGAACATAAGATGGCGGATTGACATTCCTGGTCGAATTTCTGCAAGCAAGGTGAAAGCGGGATGTTATGGTTCCCGTAAAACAAACAAAGGTTAAGTTGGAAAGTAACTAGTAAAATCTTTCCCTGTTGAAGATACAGGAAAAGCAGTCAAAGTTTAAAGGTACGATGTGTGAACGTTGCTAAGTTGGAGATCTAAATTTAATTTAATTGAAGACAAAAAACTCAGTTTTAAATCAAACAATTACGACTTTAGTAGATATTAATAATTAGCAAACCTTTTGTAATATTAGTTGTATGTTTGAATGATTGAATGCATGGAAGTAGATTAAGAAGTATTTAAAACATTGTACGTATATTTTTTTGCATTATTAAAGTACATCAACATACCTATCGAGTTTCAATTCACATAATCTATGTTTAAAACCCCAACACCCTATTTTTATACAGTCCACTCCTTTAATTGCTTGTAGTTAATTATGCAGTTAATTGCTACCTTGACCTTTGTGGTCAAAATAAGTTAATAAAATTAATTTGTTTGTCCTGGCCAGTATTCAAAATGAAAAAGTTCATTCACCTACGAAATTCCGCATTTTGAGGCAAAATCTGAAGAAAAATGCTACATTTTAGGACGAAAATTTAATTTTAGCGAATATCTGCCTTATTTAAATTCCCATCGAAAAATGTTATAGAAGCTTTTCGAGCGACCCTGAGACGACGTAGATGGTGGCGCAAACCGATTTGAAATATCTTTTTCCGTTGCCGAGAAAACTAGGAAAATATAAAAATCACGTTTGGTCGATTTAAAAAAAAGACGAAACGTCGTACGATCGAACGGAATACGGCATGTTAAAGTACCCCATGAGACCCACCTTTCTGCCATTTACCGTTTACCTCTAACTATTACCGTTTTCGAATTACAGCCGATTTAATGAAAATCTCAATCTGAGGCATTACCCGTGAATTTTTTGAAAAAAAAAGGTTTTTATTACGGAATCGGTTAAAGGGATCCATTTACATGTTATTAACATAAAAATAAAATTTTAAAAATTATATACAAGGTGTTAAAAAATATATTTTTTACAAAAACTCCTGTTTTTCGTAATATTTCCATACAGAAAAATCGCACGATTTTTTTAGATGCAAAAATCGAAATGCCCACACCTAAAAACCCCTTCCCAAAGTATTCACGTCAAAATTTAAATTTTTCGAAAAATTGATTTTTCTTGGTTTTTATTACGGAAACGGTTAAAAAATTCCCTTTACATGTTACCAACGTACAAATAAAATTTTCAAAATCATATACAGGGTGGTAAAAAAATTAATTTTTAAATAAATTCTAATTTCTTCGAAATATTTCGACACAAAAAAATCGTAGAATTTTTTAGATGCAAAAATCGAGCTCAGTGCACCCAAAAGCCCCTTCCTAAAGTACTCACGTCGTAATTTCAAATTTTCGAAAATTATTTTTGATTTTTTTTTTATTTTGATTACGGAAACGGTTAAAGGGATCGATCTGCATGTTACCCTAAAAAAAATAAAATTTTCAAAACCATATACAGGATGATCATTTTTTTTTAATTCACATTTTTTCGAACTTAGTGCACCCAAAAATCCCTTTCTAGAGTATTCAGGTCAAAATTTTAAATTTGTTTTATCCCGCGCTTTTTCCCTGCCCTAGCTTCATCTCTCTCTCGAACCTCTTACTCCAATGTTGGGTGCAGGTGCTGTGCATTGATTAAATAGGAAGGGGCTATTCGATCCGTCTTTATATTTCATTGGGTAAAACGCATAATCCTCCGCTCGCTTCGGGGGCGCAATCAACTAAAACTAACCCAATAAGGCATGCCCAAAATCAGTTCTAACTTAGCAGACAAACTTACTGGCTTATTGCATATAACTCCGCCCATTAACTGTCACTTCTGTGCATTCCTATTGGTTTAATTAAGGCCCATAAGCGTGGTATAGATGTACTTTCGCTCTTAAATATAAAGGAATTTTGGTAAAAACGACTTTTGCTTTGTTGAAATGCTTTCAAATGCATTCGTTTCTTTACATTCACAGTCTCACTGTATTTTCTTATTTATTTAGTCACATGGTGCAAATATATAGTACTTTTGTATATTTAGTTTTCTAATAAATCACATTCAGGCAAACTTCTAATTATAATTGGTGAGCTGCCACATCTGTTCCAACGTTGAAGTAGAAGCCAAATCAATCAAAAAGAAGCAGAAACAGCTTCGACGTTTGGGATGTGACCTATCATTGGCCTAAATCCCGAAACCATCAAGAAAGAATACGCAACCAATTTACCTTTTTAAGATTACATAAATACTGATTTTTTATTGAATTTATGTAATAGAAAGATGCTCTACTTGATACCTACACATCTCAACAGTTATTGAGCGCAATACATCATGCAATTAAACAAACTCATTTCTCGCAAACTTCTAATGGACGCACTACAACATGTATAATGAAAATGACAAATTTCGTGGTATAAAACTATATACAAAATGCTCGGTACTATTTGAAATGTTAAATGGTACTTGGTACACATTTACTGTTTAGTTGTAACGAAGCAATATATAAAGTAACCATCTCGGAACGAGGACTTGCCACTAGTTAACAGAGATTGATTAGTTTATATTTTCGTTTCCTAGTGAATCCATAAATAATTGCACAAATCTCTTAGGAAAACGTTTTGCAAGAAGTAAAAAAAGATTGCGAAAAGTCTATTTGACACCAAAATGGTAGAAAAATTTTGTTGCTCATACAATCCCCGAGGCGTTTTAAAATTAATGAAAAAATCCGCACTTTTCCATCCTTTTAATTAAAAACATACATTATTGACATCCAGTGGAATGCCAAAGGATAGACCTACAAAATAAAGAAACGGTTAACTTATTTAAAAGTTACATAGCCTCCAACTGGATCAAAATTTTAGTTGCACGTCAAAGCAACCTCAAATCTAGGAGTCTTTTAAACGTGCATCAGACCTTATTACTTCACATAGTATTTCAATTGAATTTGCGCAATATTTATGGCCCACTGGACGTATACCAAAACCATTTTTAAACCCTGTAGGAGATAGTCAGAAATTCACACGTTTCAATCACAGAACTCTAGCTAACAGTGCAAAACGATACTACAAGTTGTATATTATCATAGGCACTTTTGCGTAGCAAAAGTGTTATTAGAAGTTTTTACAATAAATATCAAATGGCGCAAATATAAAATGAGTTATATTCGCTCTTATATGGTAGCAGAGAGTGAAAAAATAGATCTACTACCCCTCCTCTAGACGCTATAAAAGAATATAGGTCGTCGGAGACAAAATATCTTTTTCTTTTTTATAAATACCTTCGGTATTAGAGGCGTGTTCAGGGGTTGTTTTTTTACTTAAAATTCTGCGCCTGGCAGTTAAAATGTGAACAATAATCTAAAACAAAGTAGCCATAGAAATTAACAAATTATAAAATCCCATATGCCAATTAAATTAAAATTAAATGAAAACTCTAAAAAGACAGGACAGATATGACGTATATACACAATATGCGGTGAAACATTTTATTTGACTTTCATTTGCACCTCCAAGTCACTGCAAAGGCAAACGCAAACAAACGGGCTGCTACTTTTCTCTCTTCTTCATTAGAATAGCCTCTTATAATGCAACAAAGTGAAACAGCAAAATGACTGACGTCGGCCACCCGCCTACTAGTTCCTTGGAAGGCGGACAGGTGGCTACACAGTGGGCTAAAATTCAAATATGCAATGCACAAAGAGGAGTTTTCTATTTTTTTTTTCTTCATTTGAACAAAAAGTAGGACATACTTTTGTGTATCTTAGAAAAAAGTACCTTTAGTTGTACTTGATAAACCTTTGAAGGACAGTGTTTAAAAAGAAAGTACTGTCACCATAAGTATACACAGCTTAAACATGACAACAATCAAACATATCCAGCAAATCTTCTGCTACAGACAAAATAACCGTTTTAAAAAGTAGCTTTAGCTATAGATTATTATGGCTACTGAAATAAACTCGAAAATTAATTAAGTAAAAAAACAACTAGAACCACCCGACGCACAGTACCGTATTTTCTCCTAAGTACTAATACTATCACATTTATTGACTAATATACACTAGAAAACCAGTACTTTTCTGTCCAGGTCCGGGATGGAGGAGACTGTTGGTATGTTGTCGCTAAAAAAATAATTAAAGGTCAATGTTATAGAAAGTTAAGGTCGACTAAGATCAAATGACGTTTGAAGTGTTTATCTGGTTGACTGGGAATGCATGGATGAAATGTTCACGATATTATAAAAGGAATAACAGATAATTTCCCGGCATGGCTAACATTAGTATGTTTATAAAATCTTGGGAAATTTTTCCCGATTGATAACAATGTTCGTTCCCATCGCGCGGAAGTTGCCATTAGATATACAGGGTGTTACAAATTCGAAGCTCACCATTGGGAACTCAGAAACTATAAGAGATACGATGTCAGCTAGGTTGTGGCAAAGTTGCGCAATTTTAGGGTGATTGACATACAGTCGAGAAGTTTGGAAAATTCCGTCTATTTCAGGAGATACTCGTAAAAAACCGAAAACTAGCTATTTTATTATTATTTTTTCTGCCTTTTTTAAAGTGATAAAGTAAAACAAATGTCACAATATTACTGCCACTTTTTCTCCTCTACCAGATCTTATTATAGAGGAGACAAAGTGGCATCAATAATGTGACATTTACTTTACTTTATCTCTTCAAACAAAGGCAGAAAAAAATTAAAATAAAATAGCTGTTTTCGTTTTTTTTTTACGGATATCTCCGGAAACAGACGGAATTTTCTAAGTTTCTCGACGGCATGGCATATCAATTTAAAATAGCCGAAAATGATGGTTTTCTGTGCTATTTGTGAGAGAAAAAGTAGGCTTTCCACAGCTAGTGTATAGGGAGACGGCCAGGTTTCGTAGTTCAAGGGATAAAGGAAATTGTTTGTGCTGACTGCAACAACAACGAGGGTCTGACAATTTCCGACAAATTAAAACTCTACGTCCAAAACAATGGATTACTGAGTGCCTTAGTGATGAGCCTAAATGAAATGAACGATCTTTTTCGCGAAAAGGTATTCATATTGGAGGAAAAACTGGAAAAATCAACAATAAAGACGTTGAAAAGCGTAAGTAAGGTTAGGAACCATTCCACTGTTCCCGCCAATAAACCATGAAGAGTCAACGTCAGCGACAACACCACTGCTGCCATTGACAGTGACAGAGCGATGTTGGCGCCAACTGGAGTGGTGGCCTTTGATACCGGGAATGGTGAACCAGCGTCAAACGGAAGCGGATCGAAAGTCTGTGCGTCAAATACGCACATGGTGTTTGACGTAAATATGTCAACGTCAACCTTAACCAGTGCGAAAACCTTCTTTATATAAAGGACAATCTGGAAAAATTCCCTACAAATAATCAGAGACATGATTATGCCACCTACGCCAATGGACAGCTTCCTGTTCCGCTGTGTAGGCTTGAGATGTGTCGCAGTGGGCCGAGATACTGGGCTGTAAAGTTTTACAACAAGCTTCCAGACTCCTTAAAAATAAAACCGAGAGGTGTGTTCAGGAGCAGAATTCGGCAGGCACTCTTAAAGAAGCTTTTATATGACCCTGTGACATTCCGTTTTGGTCGTTAACTAGAACTGAATTTCTAGTACGCCCCTGGGACAATTCCTGCTTCCGCTCGAAGTACGAAATTTAATTCCGACATTAAATTCGCTTTTATATCCTTCCCTCGTGATCTTGAGGGATCCGTTTTATTGGTGCGCCGAGAAATGTCATGCGTGCTGACTTCACCTTTCGAAGCGCGAGACGACGGACGCCTGGTTTGGCTTTGTAGGTACGGCTCCTTTTTTAGTCAAGCTTTTCGGTTGTCTAGTCAATTTATTTTAATCTGGTTTAAGCCCAGAGATCCTAGCTGGATTTCTTCGACTTACAACATAGAAATTTCCCCATCGGCCATTTCGATTCGTTCTCGGTAGTTTTAGTGCCGTAGATGCAGGAATAACTCGTTAAACGAGATTTTTGGAATTGGCTTTGTATAGTGTCGGCCGCCATTGTGGTACTTGGCTTTGTGTCGCTTAGTATGCTCTCATTTTAAGAGGTAAGTTTTCTTTACTAATTGCAAATGCTTTGCGTTTCTCGGGTCTTTATTATTTGCGTGGTTATATTATTTCGCTTTTCGTTCATTTCGGACCCGATTTAATAGGTTAATTGATCGGCGTGACGTCATCCTAATTAGAGATTAGTTAAGGTTGAGGGTTTCTTTTTATTATTCGGATGGCCTAGTCTATTATTTAATAATCATTAAAAATAACCGTTTTCATTTATATCAGACTTGATTTAACAGCTTAATTAATCGGCGTGACGTCAATTTGATTAGAGATTAATTAAGGCTTATAGGTTTTGTATTCGGATGGCTTAAACATCTATATTTACTCGCGGAGCTTCGCACTTAATTGATCGGCATGATGTCAAGTTAATTAGATTAATTAAAGCTTTTGTATTTGAATGATATAGTCATTGCAATTTATTCACGGGGTCTTGCGAGTAAGCCATTTTGGAGTCATGTCAATGTCAGCTCCTTTATTCTTCTTCGTCCTACGTTTCGGTCAATGTTTTATATCGATTATTGTACAACAATAAAGGGTTATTTGCCTTTGACTATATTAAGGTAGTTCAAATGTCTCATTTTTCTTTTGGAGATGCAAAGAGAGATGATTGGAGTGCTTATTAAAAACCTATTATTAGTACTTGTTGTATATTGACCATACATCAATCTGATTGTGGTTGTATTATATACTCAACTGTCTCAAATAATTTTAAGGGGGGTACACAACTAATGGAAGAAACATTTATTTGATTAGAATTAAAACTGATCCTTACCAACAAACCAGCCAGATATCCAACCCGGTTACTTCTGGGCTTGTTGTACCCGTTTTTCCCATTCGGCCCTCCTCTGGCTAAAGTTCTTAGTCTCTGTCCGGACCTCCTCGGTTTTGGCGGTGACGCTAGTAATTATCTCGGAATCAGTTTGCTTTTCTTCGATACTATCTTCTTTCTTCGTACTGATCCACTGGTCCGTCCTCCGTCTTTCGTTCAACGAGGCTTGTTTCTTGATGTGGAAATCGCTCACCACTGTTCTGGACGAGTTTAGGCTGGCAGTTCGTTGTGTAGCTGAAAAAAACATTTAATTTAATTAATTTGGCTGGTTATAAATCAAGAATAGATGTGACTAGCATCTCCTAGAGGTAGGAGCGTGTTATTCCTCTAAAATGGTAAAAATCTGAGTGTCTGAATGTCTTTCAGCAAAATCACGATTTTTACCGAAACTTCAAATTTCTAGTACACATAATAACAAAAAAAATTAAATAAATACCTAAAAATATATTATTATTTAAACTCCTCCTCAATTGGACCTCGGGCTCATCTTTGGCAACGTTTTTTATGAATTCCGTTGACGATTTTTTGATCTCCGCAAGGGGCTGCTTGTGAGGCTTCGCCTCCTCTTTTGTTGCTGGCTTTGTTCCTACGTTTTCTATGAGAGTTGTTCGTTCGTCTTTGGGATTTAACACTTTCTTTTCAGATTCCGGGGTCGTTTCCGTGCTGTTCTCTTTATCTGAATCCCTAAAAAAAAAAGAAAGAAACATTGAATATGAATGCCATATAAGTACAATCAACTGTCAGGAAGGTGCACTTATCATAAAATAAAATGAAGTAATATACAGATTTTCAGGGCCAAAGGAACCTACAAAAAACCTACAATGTTTAGTCTTGTTTTGGTTCAAAATTTTGCCAATATATATGTCTACTTAAATCCTCCGACTTTCTACAAACAAAGTAGGGGAAAATGTGACCGGACAATCGCCTTGGGAGGTTCAATTCAAACTGTATCACCACGTCTTTGGTACTTGGCTTCTGCACCCTCGCTATTGTTATATCTCGCCCGATCTTTTAGGTTGTAAATAGAGATACATTAAACAACATCTTACCTCTGTCTTTGATCAGCAGCGATCGCCTCTTGGATCTGATCCGCATCGCTGTCCTTCAGCTTCAGCGACCTCCTGGCGAACACCTTCATCAGTTCGGGTTCCTCTTCGTTCTTTTGCCTCGCGAACGACTTTCTTCTCAAGACCACTCCCTCTGTCGACCGTATGTCCAAACTGTCCTGCGATGACTTGTCCGGGGTGTTCACCTCGAGCTTGTCGTCGCTTTTCAACGAATCCAGAGATATAGAGCGTGTTTTGAGCGCTCTGTCTCTCATCGACTCCTTGACTGGCGGAGAGTCTGGAGTAATCGATATCACAGAAGATTTGCGAGAGGAGGGTCTCGAGTCGTTTTTCCTGAATCTACAATGCCATAAGAGGGCTGTATGTTAAGCAATTCCAACGTAAATTAGAAAAATATTTCAACCTTACAGTAAGAAGAGTCTGTGTAGTTAAGAGCGAATTAAGTATCAGGAAAGGTGGCGGTTAAGCTGAAGCTTGAAGTACTTTTTAACTTAGTTACGCATCAACCACATGACGAAATACAGATTATGTTATACTCATAAAGCCAGATTCTTGTGAAAGACGAACATAATTTTCAACACCCTTTAAGTATTTGCATAACATGCAAATATATGCCTGTAGAGATCGATACGTAGAACTTTCTTCAACCTGTTTATAAAATAATTAATTATAGAGGCTCGAGGGCTTTGTCGTATCTACATTTCAATGTTTAAGCGAAATATAACAACTTTCTATCTGAAGAGTTTGCGGTGCCATCTAAGGCGCTACTTTGATTCAAATCTTTTTTTATTTATTTATTTAAAACAACAGTACTTACAGAAGATATATCCAAATAGTACAGCAATCAATCACAGTATCAATAAATGCAATACAAATAAGTTTCAAAACATTACACACCAACACAGCGAATACAGTACTATAAGCTAATCTGGTATCAATAATAAAATACAACGAACAAGAGCAAGTAAAACACATGAATACTCAAAACTTCCATACAAAGCAGGCACATGTCATGACGGAAATGCAAGGCACCATGTACATAACAGCCATCGAACGAGTGGTCATGCTAGTGAATAAGATACGCGTTAGCTCAGTTTTAAACTTGTGCGTAAACCAACCGAGTTGAAATTCAGTGGGAACATACATATTAAAATACTCCATAATTCAGTTCGAGGGACTATTATGCCCAATGTCAGTGCGATATTTGTGTACCGAAAATTGATCAATCAGACCAGTGTTCCGTGACGGCGTCCGAAAATTGATCAAAGCAAGTAGATCAGGGCAATCAATCTCACTTGTGATGATTTTATAACCAAACAGTAATGTCAAGAAAATTCGACGAGTCTCCAGGCTATCCAAGCGAAAGAGTCAGGCGTTGACTGCAGGAAAAGTCACTTCTTTTGATGCAAAATTTCCTGAGTAGGAAGTGGACAAACCTAGTCTGAACACGCTCAATCATATTAGAATGGGTCCTATAGAAAGGGGACCAGACAATACAGCAGTATTCAAGGTGACTCCGCACCAATGAGTAATAAAGTATCTTTAAGACATATGGATATTAGTGAAGTCAAAACAAGTTCTCATAATTAATCCAGCCGCCCTGAATGACTTGGAAATCACACTATTTATATGTTCATTAAACCTCAATTCACTATCGAAGATGACCCCAAGGTCATTGATCAAGCACACTCTGAGAAGGCTTATATTGGAAAGAGAGTAATCAAATAAAATTGTGTTTTTTCTTGCGGGTAAATGTCATAACTTTACACTTCGATAAGTTCATCTTCCATTGCCATTGACAGCACACCAGTCAGATATCTTACAGATTTCACGTTGCAACTGAAGGCAATCGTCCTCGCAGTAAATCCTTTTGTATACCTTTAAGTCGTTAGCACGGACAAACTGTGAGGTAAGGTCACTAATGAAGATTAAAAACAATATAGGTCCCAAATGTGAGCCCTGAGGAACCCCCGATGTTACTGATATTTCCACAGACAGAGCATTGTTCACCTTTATAAATTGAGTTCTACCGTCAAGATAGCTCGCCAACCAAGAAAGGAGGGGATCTAAAATACCATATGAGGCTGATTTAAAAATAAGGATTCTATGGTCAACCCTATCAAAGGCCTTAGCAAAATCGAAATATACAGAGTCAATTTGAGCTCCAGCGTCGATTGCCGTTGCCAAATCATTAGAGTACAGACAGAGGTTCGTTTGACAGGAACGTCCAGTCATAAAACCATGCTGATGTTCAGATATAATATTTTTAAACTTAGGCTTCAGTGCGTCAATAACAATCGACTCAAGAACCTTGGCCATACAATCAGTACCAGATAAGGGACGATAATTCTCTACATCATTCCTGTCTCCACTCTTCCAGACTGCGGTCACATGAGAACACTTCCAAAGTCCAGGAAATTTGCCCGTATTCAAGGAGAGTTGATAAATGTAACTAAGAGGAACTGCCAGTGTTGGGCTAGAATTCTTGAGGAATAAGGGGGAAATTTTATCTGGCCCAGGTCCTTTTAAGGAAAAGGCGTCGAGATGGACTAACTTATCAAATACTACAGAACTGTTAATACTGACATTGGACAAGTTCAAACCCGCAAAAGAGCGGGAATGCGAAGCAACATTAATGGAGTCAGAACTAATAAACACAGACTGAAAAAACTTAGCAAACAAATCAACCACTCCCTTGGGGTCACAGGACTCATCACACCCAATTGACCAGTTTTGCGTTGTGACTTAACATACGTCCAAAAGGCGTTGATATTTCTGGAAATGTTATTTTGAGTATCAAGAAGAAAACAGCTGTAATCATTTTTTATGGAAGCTTTGGACTGAGATCTCAGAGATTTTTATTTATTCTCGTCAGCGACCAAACACGAGCGCCTGAACACACTAAATGCTTTGTTCTTGCTAGGGATCCTCTTCCAAAAATATCGCGGAAATTTCAAGGAGCAAGTTCTTTTAATAGGGACATACAAATCGATTATAATAAACAAGACTGTATAAAACATTTCAACAGCACTATCTATGCAGTAGCAATTCAAAAAACTCCAATCAAGACTCTCAAAGTGATCATTGATCAAATCATAATCAGCTTTCTCAAAGCAGTAGCCGACATCATGCACTTCTGTCCGATCAAGCTGAGGCATCGATATTAGTCAAAGTCATTTGGCTACTTGAAACGAGAATGTTAGGACTTGTTTGAAAATACCAAATCCAATATTACCCCATTAACGTTGTGAACAGCGTTAAGCTGCATCAAATCGTAACAACAAACACAGTCAAACAGGATCCGTTCCTTTTCGTTGCCCGACACAAAGATACTGTCCAGGTCAGAAGCGCCACGCAGAGAGATGAAATCCTGGCCACGATCGTCAGCATTCGTTGAGAAGTCCCTAGCATCAACCGAGACATATTGCTCTAGTAAAGGTGAGTAAATTGAAATCATCAAACAGCAGAACCTTTGAGGTAGGAAAATGGTCCAAAACATGGTCAACAGAGAACACGTAATTATCATAGTCATGGGTGTTCGATGTTCTGGTCATTCGGGAGCGTGTAAAGGGTGGAAGGAAGTGAGGTTTCAACAGCTATCAGAACTCCGCCACCACGAAAGATTTCTGTCTTTTCTATAAACTGTATAGTTTTTTTTGGAAATAATTCATCAATAGATATTCCTTCACTCAGCCATGTCTCAGTCACCACTATGATGTCATGATTGGAATTAATTACCTCTTGCTGAAATTGAACAGTCTTAGTTCTAAGACCGCCAACATTCTGGTAATAGATGGATGCACTGATGCGGAACGACCTACAGTGTTATGGGTCATGGGTATTGATGGCACTGTTGTAACATTCCGTTTTGGTCACTAACTAAAAGTGAATTTCTAGTACGCCCCTGGTACTATTTCGAGTTTCCGCTTCAGTTCGACATTTAAATACGATATTTAATTCGAACTCATATCTTTCTGGCGCATTCGTCATAATCTCTGTCGTTTTATGCTTCGTACGTGATTCCACCTTGCGAAGCTCGCGACGACGCCGGTTTTGCTCTACAAGGTACTTTCTTTTTCGAGTGAAGCTTTCCCGTTGGCTTGTCGATTTATTTAAATCTGGTTTAAGCCCAGGCATCCGAGTTGGATTTTATCGACAAACAACGTAGTAATTTCTGTATCGGCCATTTCGATTTGTTTTCGTTAGTTTTAGTGCTGTAGATACGGGAATAACTCGCCTGGTGAGGCTTTCGGAATTTGCTTTGTCTGGTGTTGGAAGCCATTGTGTGATTAGCGTCTCGTGCGATGGCTGTTGGCCCTCATTTTAAGAGGTAAGCATTCTTTGTGATTTGCAGATGTTTTTTGCGTTATTCGGGGTTTTTATTAATTGCATTTGTGTATTATTTCGCTTTTTATTTATATCGGACTCGAATTAATGGTTTAATTAATAGGCGTGACGTCATTTTGATTAGAGCTTAATTAAGGCTTATAGGCTTTTATATTCGGATGGCTTAGGCATTTGTATTTATTCGCTGGGCTTCGCGATTGATGCAATTAATCGTTTTCTTTCATTTAGGACTCGATTTAGTAGCTTAATTAGTCAGCGTGACGTCCTATTAATTAGAGATTAATTAAGGCATTTATATTCGGATGACAGTTTTTATTTATTTCTTGGGTTTCACGATTGTTCCAAAATTAATCGTTTTCATTTATATCGGACTCGATTTATTAGCTTAATTGATCGGCGTGACGTCCTGTTAATTAGAGATTAATTAAGGCATTTATATTCGGACGGCATAGTTTTTATTAATTTCCTGGGTTTCGCGATTGTTCCAATTAATCGTTTTCATTTATATCGGACTCGATTTATTAGCTTAATTGATCGGCGCGACGTCATATTAATTAGAGATTAATTAAGGCTTTTGGGCTTTTATATTTGAATGGAATAGTCATTATTATTTATTCACTGGGCCTTGCGATGGACCTAATTAATCGCTTTTATTTTATTTGCGACGAAATGTAATGTAGATTTTCGATAATTAAGTAGTTTATTTTATTTGACCTTTCTGAAGCGGAATAGCAGCGAGTGTAAAATTTAACCATTGATTATTATGTTGCTTTATTATTTTTATTGTTTACAACAATAGGTTGCTACTAATGCCAAAACCGAAAAATGGAATTTAGCCTATTACCGAAGTTAGAATTGATGCAATGGAGAATTGTTGTTCTTATCTTTAATTTTAATAATTAATCGTGCAATTAACTTCTAGTGATTCGTGTGGGTAGTTGATTTCAACTATTAATTAGACTCTAAACCGGGAAATTTGGTTGTTAATTGTTAGGTAATGCAGTTTTGTTTATTATTAGTTTTCGTTACTAAGGGAAGCCATCAGATTGCATTATTGAATGCAGATTACATATTTTCGTTCATTGTTGTTTACCTTATTGAAATTTATTCTTGAATTATTAAAATTAAATCAAAGTCGTTCGGACCATATATTTGCCAGATTTGTTTAGTACGATGTTTTTTTATTAAAGTATATTTTAGTGCTTTTGTTCATTATGTGGACCGTACTTGAACTTTTTCTCTTGAATTATAAAATTCAGGAAGGGTTATGCTTTCTATCTGATAATAATATTGGAGGGTTACTGATTTTTCATTAAAGTTTATTTTAGTGCTTTTTGTTTATTATTTAGATCTTATTTGGATTACTTTATCAATATGGTATTAATTTTATTTGTATCAGACTAGGAACAATCTATCTAATTACATTAATTTATCTTTTATTTTGTTCTATTGCTGTTATTTACTGCTCTCAACGATTATTTACGTTTATTTTGATGTGCCAAACTCGGTCCAAATTCTTGGACTGCTTATTTCCTCTTTCTAAAAGGCTGCAATATTATTTTTAACTGATGATGTCGGCTTCCCTTGGGCGAACTGAACCTTTTTTTAGTTTTTTATTTGCATAACTAATCTTAAGTTATAGTTGTAATATTTCGATTGCTCCAATTATTATTACACAATTTACTGATATTTTAGGTGTTTCCATAGTCAGAGGATTAGGAATGTCTCTAGACAGAGTAAATCATTATTTTGATCTACTCCGCTCTGTCCTAGAGGAGTTTCACTTGTTTGATAAAACCAGCCATATTTTCAACATGGATGAGATAAGGCTACAGCCGAATAATGTCTCAGGAAAGGTGATCGCTCGGAAAGGCTCCAAAAACGTGGCTGCAATAACTTCTGGAGAGAAGGGGGAAACAATTACAGTCGTTGCATGCTGTAACGCTGATGGACGATGGCTGAGGGTACATTTATACCTCCAATAAGTATATTTAAAAGCAAAAATCTGAAAGCTGAATATGAAGATGGAATGCCTCTTGGGTCTAAGATCTACATGAATGAAAAATCAGCCTACATAAACTCAGATTTGTTTTTAAGGCGGCTAAAGACTCACATTACACCGCGCAAACCTGAAGGTAATGTTTTATGGTTTTATGGGATGGTCACAGCTCTCATTGCTGTGGTGAGATGCTGGAATTTGCTAGGCAAAACGATATAATAATTATCAGTTTGCCAAGTCATACCACGCACTGGTTACAACCTCTCGACAGGGCGGTTTTTAAGTCAATAAAATCTGCGTATGCTGTTGCTCCAAATAACTGGATTCGAGCAAATCCTTCCAGAAAAATTGGTCGTCTCCAATTGGATGCATGGTGTAAGGCTGCAGTACCAGGAAACGCAATTTCCCCTTTTAAAGCAACTGGTGTACATCCGTTTAATCCAGAAGCCATTCCAGAATATGCTTTTCTATCCGAAACTGCCATATTTAGACAGCCTTTATTGTATTGCAATAATTGGAAAATACCTCGATTTCTGTGTTGGTGACATTGGGTGAGTAAGTGGTTGAAAAAGCAGTATTTTCAAACCCAGAAATGAAATGACATGATAGGGTTCATGTAAAACACCCAGAGAAAGTAAGATTTAAAGCACAGGCATAATTTTGTCGAAAAAATAGCGATTTGATGACGAGTAATATGAGTAAGAGAAGCCGAAAATCAAATGCAGTACCAGATATAGATGATGCAAGCAAACCTGAGAGATTTCATGGATGCATGAACTTGCACTAAATATGATTATGGTTCATTCTTTCGTTAAATAATTAAAAAGCAACGCTTACCTGGTCTGAGTTGGTGTCGTCGGTACTACAGCAGGCGGAGTCTTGGGCGGGGACACGTCTTTAGTCTCCTTCGTCTCGATCCTTTCAATAATCTCCACATCTTCTTTGCTGAACTTTCTAGGCAGCTGCGTCTTCACACCGTTAGCTTCCGCCGCAGGAAAATTGAACAGGGTTTTCGGCCTGGCAATTTGCGATTCTTCCGGGCTTAATTTCGGACTCTTCATGGAAAAGACGATATTGCTCGCTGGCTTCGCTTCGACTCTGTTAAGCTGTTTGTTCAAAAACTCCGGCACGGCCGCGTTTGGTACGGTGACGCTGGTCTTTGTTATCTGTGTAATAATTACAATTCGTCGGGTATCTTTTAAATAAAATATCCCTAAAAAGTCTGGGTCTTATAAAGATCAGTAAAGTTTAACACCTTGATGGCTATACAGGACGGTAATGTGATCATGTTAAAAACTTCAGGCTTTAGGGAGGTAGAACCCTTTGAAGATAGGCTACTACTGATGTAGATTCGATCTTGGTCGATTTTCTAAACAAACAGAGAATGCTCATAGGGGCTATTTCTAAAGTGAATTTGTAAATAAAATAAAAACCGTTAGCATTATATGAATATTTTAATAAGTTATTTTACCAGAAAACAACTGAAAGCTCATAAATAAACAAGTCATTGTATGTAGTCAGTGCTACAATATGGACAGTATCAACCTTGCAGAATATCACAAGAATAATACTCTTAAAAACTAAAACATTGCATAAATAATTATTGTAATCCTAAACAAGTATATGATTAAAACATAATCTTACAGTTAAATGCTTGTCAAAGTTCCTGCGGAACTGCTCCGTGTGAGCTCGATTAGCTGAGATAAGTCTGAGATGAAATACAGTAATATACAAGCAATAATAACAGGATAAATATTACATTAATGTTTGCAATAAGCTACTATGTACACTATATTCACCAATTGACGAGCAACGTTCAATCATTCAGCAGTTTAACTTCCAGCACACTCCGTCTATTTTTCGAACACCCTGTATATATTTCTATTTAACATAGAAAATGCTGTTTATTTATATCTATAATATCAAATGCAATTTACACCTGCATTATTAAATAAAATCAAACCGAATACATCTTTCAGTTCATCCTATAGATATAACCTCATCACCCTATAGTACTACAGTTTATTAAAGGTGGTTAATTAATAATTAAGATACCTCCTCCTCCTTTAATGGTTTTAAGCAATAGAAAATCAATTGTTTATCCCGACCATAAATTTGGTCCTTCGAGCCGGATAATTTAAATTTGTGCTCATTCGAGCTAAATTCTCGGACTACCAGGGCTGCTCAAAAAGTGAAAGACTTTCGTGGTAAGTTTTACGAAACTCTGTCATTGACTGTTAATAAAAACTGGTGTACTGTGTTTCTTTCCTCATTGACAGTGTTATATATGCACTGTTTATATCTGTACTTTATGTTCGGTTGATATTAGTGCATTTCTATTGATATTTGTATATTTATTGTATTGTGTATTTAAAAATATTTCACAATGACATACGAACAGTTGCAGGCACAGCGAAGCTTGGACTAAGCCTCTTTCAAATTACATGAATTTGATTATTGAGAGACGCAAATATTCATCAATAAATCGGTATTCTTACCCAAAGGTCACAACCATAATTCAAATTTATTGAAGACGTAAGCTAATTGAAAATTTAATATAAAAATGCTAAATTCTTGCTTTAGTCCAATATGATTAAGCGAATCAGAAACAATTATTAATTATGTATTTAAGAAATGAAAGAATTAGTTAAATATACTGCAAGATGAATTAAATATATCAAGGGTCAAATCACGCGAATCAGTAATTGGATGCTAAGACAAAGAACAGAAAATTAAACATTTTGCTTTAAGACAAGATGGATTAGAACTTGCCTTCACTAAGTATAATCAAATACAAGATTTGATTGAATGTATACCTGCTGATGAAACACTTGACACTGAAGTTCGTGAGGACATGGAACAAACTTGCTATAATTTATTAGTTCAGATACAAGAGTGTATTGAAAGGTTAACTCCACCCACACAAGTTGTTCCAAATTCTCAATGTGTATTTCAGCAGAGCTCCCCCCCCTTCTGCAAGGTTACCAGAGATAAAGATCAATTTTTTTAATGGAACTCTTTCATTCAATTGTTTGACACATTAATCACAGATAATGCCTCAATAACCGATATCCAAAAATGTATGTACTTAAAGTCATTCTTGAGAGACGAACCCCTAAAGATCATTGAAAGTTTACTTGCAACGAATGATAACTTTGAAGTTGCAATTAACTTGCGAAAAGAAAGATATGAAAACAAATTATCAGTGATTAATGCTCATTTCATCTCGCTATTAGAAATAGACTCTGTTGGCAAATGTACTGGTGCTAATTTAAGACAATTTGGAACCAATCTAAAGAAAAATCTTGATTTAATTAACAACCTTAATTACTCGTACGAAGAACTTTGGGAATTTATCTTAATTTACTTGTTCGAGAAAAAATTAGATTTTGGCACTCGTAAAGCTTTTGAAACAGAACGAGATACTAACATGTTGCCAAATCTTGCTCAATTTCTTGCACCCCTCAATAAAAAAATTATGCACTGATGCTTTAGAAAGCATGAGTGAGAAAATTTATAAAAGGAGAGTGTACACGTTATAGTTAAAGTGAAGGCCAACAATTTAATCGACCTTCTAAGGCATTAGGATCCGAGCCTACGGTGCTGATCCTTTTATCAAGATTGCCCTAGAAGTTTGCCACATGGTTACATTAACACCCTGTATATTTCATATTGTTGCAACTTACTTTCACCCACTTTACCACAATACAGAAATATTTACCTGAGTTGTTTCATGCTTCAGCTGGATCTTAGTGACCGACAGCTGGTTCTCCTTGATGATCAGTTTCTTCGACCCATCTTTGTCCACCACCTCGTTTTCGGAACTCGAGGAACTTTTACTAAAATCCTCAGACTTACTGGTAACGTTCACGATGGCCGTATGACTAGGTCCGGATATAGTGATAGAGTTAGCGCTGAAGGATTTGGGTACTATTGCCGGTTCGGTACTGGTTTTGACACTGTGCTCTTCAACGGTGCTTGAAGAATACGTGGTGCTGACGGCGGGTTTAGGCTTTTCGTCAGCCGGAGACTGTACGTTGCTGAGAGAGTCTTTTTGTTCGACAAACTCAGTTATTGTCGGACTTTCGTCGCCTCGCTTAGGCTTGTAACGGTGGTTCACGACTTCTAGCTGGCTCTTTTCAGGTACAACCTCGATTTCTTCAACTTCCACCTCTCTCTCGACATCGGCCTTCTGCAAAGGTTTCAACGTTAACTTTAACTCGGACTTGAGTAAAGGTTCCTCCAAATTTTTAACGCTATCCAAAGAAGCTGCTTTGGTCACCGACCTTCTTCTTTCGCTAACGTCTTCGATCACTTCTTGAAGAGGCTTTTCCACCGAAGGTTTTTGGCTCTTAAAGCTATGCGACTTGGCGAGAGGCCTGCTAGGTTTCACGGGGAAATCAGTGAGGGATCTATAAGAATCACTTTCGTCTGGAGCACTGTTAAGGCTAAGCACCCTTTGCTGCAGTGAAGATAGCCCGGCAATCTTAATTTTGCTGCGGATATCTTCCGTACTGATTCTTGACTCTGTATGGCTGGTTCTGGTAGAGTATGAAAGAGTCGATATTATAGGCGATTTGGGAGATTGAGGAGGGGTGTTCAATAGATGCTCCTTAGGACTAGCGGTAGACATTTGCCGTTGCTTCAAGAAATTCTCTAGCTCCATTTGAATAGGGGAGGTTCCGGGACTGAAGGATCTCTCTGGAGATAGGGGCGACATTGGCACGGTATGACGCACTTCCTTGGGACTAGCCGGGATGTCGATCGGCTGTATTCTCTGTCTTGCAGCGGCGCCGGTACGTGGCGCCACCATAGGCTTAGTGTAAGAGTGGGATAAGATTGTTTTATTTTCCGCGTATACTTTAGTTGTAGTTGGAGTCGTTGAATGAATCTGGACAGTCTGTGGAAGAAATTGATATGTCTTAGTGTTTATTACATGCATATGAATCTAAATTAAATTAATTTACACCACAGCACATGTCATTAAATTTTATTATTAAGTCATATTTGAAATTTTGACCTATAAACCTAAATTTGATTAAATGACCACTTTGAAACCCGAATTTTATTAAATTTTGACTTTGAAGGCCAGATTTAATGAATTTCGACTTCAAAATATCAACTTTAGAAACCGAAATTATCAGAATTTCCTTAAATTTGACTCTGAAAGAAGGATTTTAATCAAGTTCAACTTTGAAATCAAAATTTTATTAAATATGTAATGAAAATCTCGAATATCATTAAATTACGCATGAAGGTCGAACTTTTGTAAATTGCAAGTTCGGGACATATTAAGTTTTGATTTAAAAAACCATTGCAATTCGATTTTTTCTACATTTTGACTTTGAAGGTCGGAGTTTAATAGATTTCGATTTCGACTTACAAAATGCATTCAATTACTACTTAGAAACCCACATTTCCTTAAATTTGCTCTTAAAGGTCAGATATTTAATATATTTCGACTTTGAAATCTAAATTTTATTAGTCATTAAATTTGACTATAAAGATCGATTTCTTTTAACATGGACATCCTGAATAATTAATATATTTTCACTATAGAATTTTATTAAATTAAACTTCGAAAGTTGAATTTCCATAAATTCTTACTTTTATATTAAATTTTGACTTAGAAATCTAAATACCGCAACATTTGACCATAATCATTAATGACATTTGACTTGAATCGAAATTTTAATAAATTCCTACCAGCTTACACAGAAAGAAAGCCAAATTTCATTATATTTTACATGAAGGCTGATTTTTTAAAATTACAACTTCGCAATATATATTCTATTAAATTCCAACTTAGGAACACAAATTTCATTAACTAAATTTGAAAGGTGACTTCTTAAAAAATTCTGATTTTCTAAATTTTGACGTAAAAATCTAAATTTGAATATATTTTGACTTTGATGGTCAAGTTTTAATGATTTAAAATTCCGACACAAAAATCCGAACTTCATTAGATTTGACTATGAAGTCAGATATTATTGAATTTCGACTTTGAAATATAATTTATACTATTTTGACTTCCAAATCTAAATTTTCTTAAAATCACATTTAAAAACACGAATTCATTAAATTTGACTTTAAAACTCAGATTTTAATAAACTTTGGCCTTCAAAATCTAAATGTTATTAAAATCTTACTTAGAAAACAGAATTTCACTAAATTGAACTTTGAAGGTTGAATTTTTATAAATTGCCACTTACTTTTAAATCTGATTATTTATTAAATTTTGACTTACATATTGAAATTTCATTAAATTTTGCCTTGACGATAGGATTTAGAAAATTTCAACTTTGAAATCCAAATTTTATTAAAGTGATACCTATTTAGAAACGAGAATTCCATTAAATTTAAATTTGAAAGTCGAAATTTTATAAATTTCTGCTTTTCAAACTGCTGTATATTAAGTGTTTAAAAATCAAAATTTTATTAAATTCCTATTTGAATTTTTCAACATTTTGGCATTTTTGACTTTGAAAGCCAAACTTTAATGAAATTTTAAATACTTTGAATTCTTTTGACTTGGATATCTAAATTTTATTAAATTTCTAATTCAAAACCCTAATTTAATTAAATTTCACTTTGAAAGTTAAACTTTAATGAATTTTGAAATATTTTGTACTGTTTTGATGGATTATTTGTAATTGCAACTTCGCAATCCACATTTCATTAAATTCGTACTTAGAAACACGAATTTCATTAATTTTGCTTTAAAAGTCTGAATTGAATAAATATCGGCCTTCAAAGTTTACATTCCATTAAATACGCATTTAGAAACTCGAATTTCTTGAAATTTAACTTTGAAGGTCGAGTTTTGATAAATTCCGACTTTGATTAAATTTTAACTCACAAATCGAAATTTCATTACGTTTGACCTTGACGGGAGGATTTAAAAATACACTATGAACTTAAAATTGTATTAAAATCCTCCTTAGAAACAAAAATTTAATTAAATTTAATTTTTAAGGCCGAATTTCTATAAACTGCAATTGTATTAACTTTTGACCTAGAAATCAAAATTTCATTAAATTTCTACTTACTTTAGAGCCTGAATTTTCCTACATTTTGACATTTAATACTTTGAAAGACACATCTTAATGAATTTCGACTTCGAAATCTTAATTTTACTAAATTCCTACTTAAGTTGAATTTGAATTTGAAAGCCCGATTTTATGAATTGCGACTGATTTTTATCAAGTTTTGACTTAGAAACGAGGATTTTATGACGTTTTGACTTAGAAGTCTGAATATTATTAAAATTCTATTTCGACTATTATTTACTTCTTACCAGAAGCTTAAAATATAGTAAAAGTCCACTTCAAAATTCGAATCTTATTAAACTTCTATTTCGAAATCAAAATTTTTATATTTTGACATAAAAATCCAGACAGATACCATTACATTTCTACTTTGAGACCCGAACTGTCCTACATTTTGACATTTTTTACTTTAAAGGACGGATTTCACTGAACTTGGACATTGAATTCTAAATTTTATTAAATTCCTGCCTATGAACTAGAATTGGCGTACATTTGAGTTTTAAAGTAAGATTTTTATAAATTTCGACTTTGAAGTAAAAATTTTATTAAATGTTGACTTAGAAACAGCAACTATCTTTATTAAGTTTTGACCTAGACGTTTAAAATGTCATTAAATTCCTAATTTGATGCACGAAATTTCCAATTTTTTGAAATGTTTGACTTTGAAGAACGGATTTTAATGAATTTGGACCTTGAAATCTTAATTTTTCTAAATTTCTACTTAACTAAAAAACCAAATTTCATTGAATTTGTGGTTGAGAGTCCAAACTTAATGAATTGTGACTTGGAAACTGAGTTTGTTTGCCTTGACTTCGATGTTACAAAAATTTTACTAAAACTACTATTAGACTTCCCTTTTGACTTTGAAAGACGGATTTTAATCAATAGCGACCTTAAAATCTTAATTTTACGATATTTCTACTTAACTAAAAATTCAAATTTCATTAAATTTGTGGTAGAAAGTCAAAACTTTGGGACTTTGGAAACTGATTTTTGTTAAATTTCGACCTAGAAATTCATATTTTTCAAATTCCTTGTTAGAAATAAGAATTTTAAGACGCCTTGATTTCGACGTGTGAATTGTTATTAAAATTTGACTAACACTATTATTAGACTTCCATTTTGATCTTGAAGGATTGATTTTAATGAATTTCGACTTTGAAATCTTAATTTTACGAAATTTCTACTTAAGTAACTAAAAACTCAAATTTCATTAAATTTGAAGTTGAAAATCGGATTGTAATCAATTGCGACTTTGGAAACTGATTTTTGTTAAATTTCGACTCAGAAATTCATAGATTATCAAATTCCTTATTAGAAACGAGAATTTTATGACGTCTTGACTTCGAAGTCTGAATATTAGACTTCCATTTTGACTTTGAAGGACGAATTTTAATGATAATCAACCTTGGAATCTTAATTTTACGAAATTTCTACTTAAGTAACTAAAAACCCAAATTTCATTAAATTTGAGGTTGAAAGTCCGATTGTAATGAATTGCGATTTTGGAAACTGATTTTTGTTAAATTTCCACTTAGAAATTCATATTTTATCAAATTTCTTGCAAGAAACGAGAATTTTATGACGTCTTGACTTCGAAGTCTGAATATTAGACTTCCATTTTGACTTTGAAGGACGGATTTAAATTAATTTCGACCTTGAAATCTTAATTTTACGAAATATCTACTTAAGTAATTAAAAACCAAAATTTCATTAAATTTGAGGTTGAAAGTTGGATTTCAATGAATTGCGACTTTAGAAACTGATTTTTGTTACATTTCGACTTAGAAAGTCATATTTTATCAAGTTCTTTGGTAGGAACGAGAATTTCACGATGTCTTGACTTCGAAATCTGTATGTATTTAAAATTTTACTAAGACTATTATTAGACACCTATTTTGACTTCTTGAATGTAATTAATTTCTACCGAGAACGCAGAATTTCCTTAAATTTGATTTCAAAAGAAGGATTTTAATGAATTTCGCTTCGAAATCACAATTTAATTAAAATCCTACTTGGAAAATAGAAGTTCATTAAATTTGACTATCAAGGTAGAAATTTTTATGAATTGCTTATATGAAGCTTAAACTTAGAAATCAATTTTATTAAATTCCTGCTCTGAAATCAAACTTTACTAAATTTTGACTTTAAGAGTCGGGTTTTAATGAGTTTTGACTTCACAATTAAAACTTTATTAAAATCCAACTTATAAGCAGAATTTCCTTAAATTTGACTTCAAAAGAAGGATTTTAATGAATTTCGACTTCGAAATCACAATTTAATTAAAACCTTACTTGGAAAATAGAAGTTCATTAAATTTGACTATCAAGGTAGAATTTTTATGAATTGCTTATATGAAGCTTAAACTTAGAAATCAATTGTATTAAATTCCTGTTCTGAAATCAGAACTTAACTAAATTTTGACTTTAAGGGTCGGTTTTTCATGAATTTCGACTTCGCAATTTAAATTTTATTAAAATCCAACTTATAAATATAATTTCCTTGAATTTTACTCAAAAGAAAGATTTTAATGAGTTTCGACTTCGAAATCACAATTTAATTAAAATCCTACCTATTTGGAAAACAGTTCATTAAATTTGACTCTCACGGGCGAAGTTTTATGAATTTTTTTATGAAGTTTAAACTTAGATATCAATTTTACTAAATCCCTGCTCTGAAATCAACCTTTAATAAATTTTGACTCTAAGGGTCGGTTTTTAATGAGTTTTGACTTCACAATTAAAATTTTATTAAAATCTAACTTATAAACAAAATTTCCTTGAATTTTATTTCAAAAGAATAAAATCCTATTTGGAAAATAGAAGTTCATTAAATTTGACTCTCACGGTTGAATTTATCTGAAATGCTTTTATGAACTTTAAACTTAGAAATCAATTTTATTAAATTTCTGCTCTGAAATCAGAACTTTACTAAATTTTTACTTAAAGGGTTGGTGTTTAATGAATTTCGACTTCGCAATCTAAATGCTATTAAAATCATAAAAACTAGAATTTCATTAAATTTTTATAAATGCGGTTTTGCGGTCTGCTGTTTATTACGTTTTGCTTTAGATGTTAAAATTTCATTAAATTCCTACTCTGAAGCTCGAATTCCTACATTGAAACTTGAATATTATCATCATTTCATTTTGACTTCCTAAACATAGGAGTATTGGAAACTAAAACGTGTCCTTAAACCTCTAATCCAGCGCATAATAGACCATATTTAATAGGTAACCCTAATCTAAATGTATTTTCAAGGTTTGATTCTCTGGACGAGTACCTTACCTTCCTCTCCTCTTTAATACTCGTCCGAGCATCCCCATCCACCTCCATCTTAGCCATTTTCTCCTCCTTAATAATCTTTTCCTCTCTATCTCGTAGCTCGTCCTTCTTCTTCTTTTTCCCACTCCGCCTCGGGAACAACCTCTCGAACAGAGACAGCTTTTCCTCTCTGTCTTCCCCGTGCACGTTGGCGTCATCCTGGCTCTTGCCGGCGTTCGATTTGCTCCGACTCAGCCGGAACGAGTCGGAAGTTGGCGGAGTGATTCCGGCTGGTAAAGAATTACATTTTAGTTTGACCTCGTGGGACACTAAGGTCGTCTTGCGAAGGCTGCGAGCGGTACTGCTATAAAGCTCGGTTATCGGCTCTGGAACGAACAGAAAGCGAAGCGGAAGCAAGAATTAGTCAAGCGAGAGTCAATACATTGATAGCGTAATACATATTATAGTGATTAGGCAAGAATTCACAAAGTGGGTGCAAAAATATGATCTTATATTTTTGTCTCGATCCAAGGCTTTGAAAGTGTGAAAATGAACCACATGTATAGGTAAACACAAGTGAGAATATTTCCCTGCTATGGGACGCATCCTCGAATGTGTTTATCTCTAGGTTTCCTTCGGTTGTGGCCAGGACCGGATCTAATAAAGTATATAGGCAGTTCTAATTGTTTAACTAAATGAAATAAAAATTGCAATTTTGATACAAATTAGTACATGACACAAAGCTACATTTGACGTCGCCGGATTGTAAGTAAAATAAACACGGTGGGCAAAAAATGTAAAGAGGTGTTTTGAGTAAAATCAACAATGCAATAAGGAGCGAAAAATTCATATACGGATTAGTTTGGGTTATGTTAACCAAAACACTCAACCAAATGAACAACAGCAACATCAGAAAAAAAAGGATTAATCAAATCGCATAGATTCGTTATATTGAAAAGTGAATTGGCTTTAGATCAAGACTGTAAAAAACATTAATGGTTCATTATATCTAGTTTCTGGGTCAGATCTAGGGGTAAACACAAACGAGAATATTGACTTGCGGAAGCTGTCACATTCTCAGTTGTGTTTACCTATAGGTCCTAATCGTAAATGGCCAGGTCCGGATCCAGGACGTCTGATACAATAACTTGTAATAGCATGTATAATGAATGGTACAGCCTTGCTCCAACATCGATTATCGAAAAAAGACGATTTTAATAAATAATTCATAATGTTAGTATAAGAGACGGCTTAAGCTTACATCTTACGTCAAGCACAGTTTCCCTACCTGTAGTAACGCTTTCTGGAGAAATGCTTCTTATGGAAGAATCCTCGTTCACTTCAGGTGTGGCAGGTAAAGCAGAAGCAAGCTGAAAGAGGTTACTAGTAAAATAATACAATAAAATTTATAAATACAAAAATATACACGTTAAATTAGGCTTATACGCAAACTTCTTAATTGTCTAAAATGCTGTGTTCTGTAAACAGCGGTTGTAGATATCTTCAAAGAATTAAATCAAGCGAACTTAAATCAGGTCATCATACTGGACATCAATAGCTTTCCTTCTACCAGCTCATATATTAGGACATTATTGAATAGTTACAATACAATCGGTTATAGATGGTCTCAAAGAAAAAAATCAAACAGATGAAAATCAGGAGAGTTTACAACACCGTTGTATTCGATGAAAGTGGCGTGGACGTCCCACCGTCAATTATTCAAAACAAAGCATTTTCAAAACAACCGTATGACATCCAGTTTTTAGCACTAATTGTAACCTGCCGGTTTGAGACATTTTTCAGACTGACCCGGTAAAAATCTGGCCTCGAGCACAATTCAATATTCGGAATCCGATATTTAATTCGATTTTATATTTTTCTCGCGTGGCCTTAAGGCTCCATTTCATTGGTGCGCTGGGAAATGTCGCGTTGTTAAAGTCCAGCGCCCTGTTTTCACCTTGCAAGGGCCGCACGGCTACACCTTGGCTTCTCCGTAAGCTACGGCACTTTTTAGTCAAGCTTTCCCGTTGAGTCGTCGATTTTTTAAATCTAGTTTTCCCCAGGGATCTTGATAGGATCTTATCGATAACCAACGTAGAAATTTCCGTATCGGCCATCTCGGTTTGGTTTCGTTAGTTGTAGATGCGGGAATAACTCGCTATGCGAGGATTTTGGGTGTTGCTTTGTCCAGTGTTGGATGCCATTGTAGTGATTAGCGTCTTGTGTGACGTTTGTTTGCCCTCATGCTAAGAGGTAAGCATTCTTTATCAATTGCAGATGTTTTGCGCTTCTCGTGGCCTTTACTAATTGCATTTGCGATTTATTTTGCTTTTTATTTATATCGGACTCGATTTAGTAGCTTAATTAATGGGCGTGACGTCATACTAATAAGAGATAAATTAAGGCTTATAGGCTGATAATATTTGGATTGTATAGTCATTTTTATTTATTCGCTGGGTTTCGTGATTGATCCAATTAATTGATTTTATTTTATTTCCGACGAAATGTAAAGTAGATGTTCGGTAATAAAATAATTTAATTTATTTGACTTTTTGAAACGGGTTAGAGAGTTGCAACTAATGCCAAAACAGCTAATTTCATGGAAATTTATTCTGTTACCGAAGTTAGAATTGATGCCATAGGGAAATGTTGTTTTTATCTTTAATTTTAATAATTAATTGTGCAATTAACTTCTACTATTGAATGCAGATTACGTAATATTTTCTTAGTACAATTCATAAAATTTGTTTTATTGCTTTTATACAGTATGATAACCGTAGTTTACTCTTTTGTTAGTATGGTATGGATATTATATTGTACTGAATTTAGTACAATTCCTTAAATCCATTTTACAGCTTCTCTTCCGAATGATAACATCTTTTATTAATGTGGCACACAATTTATTTTACAGCTTTCTCTTCCATATGATAACATATTTTATCAAGATAGTACAAATATTATATTGTACTGGACCTAGTACGATTCATAAAAATGATATTATAGCTTTCTCTTCTGTATGATAACATCTTTTATCAATATAGTATAAATATTATATTGTACTGGACTTGGTACAATCCATAAAAGTGATTTTACAGCTTTCTCTTCCGTGTGATAACACCTTTTATCAATGTAGCACAAATATTCTATTGTACTAAACCTAGTACATTTCGTAAGAATCAATTTTCTGGCCTTTTCTTCATCAAGATAATGGTGTTGTTCATTTATCGATATGGTGCAAGTGATACACTGTACCAGAGTTTGTACAATCTATTTAATTACATTTATTCATCTTCTTTTTCAGTATTATCGCTGTCATTTACTGTATTTAACGATTAGGTACAATTATTTTACTGTGCCGAACTCGGTCCAAATTCTTTTTTATCCCTCTTTCTAAATGCTGTAATATTATTTTTAACGGATGATGTCGGCTTCCCTTGTGCGAAATGAACCTTTTTAGTTTTCTGCATAATTAATATTAAGTTATAGTTGTAATAATTCGATTGCTCTAATATATTATATGGTGGTGCTCTTTTTCTCATTTATTCCTTGTTTTCTTTTAACTTTTGGTTGATTTTTGAATTTGACTAAAAAAAGGGGAAAATCCTATCCCTTTAATCCGAAATTTGAAACTCTGATAAATTATTCTTTTGAAAGGAACGTATATAATAGCAATCGATTCACATATTATTGTGACTCGTTACTAGGGAATGTTTCCATTCCTAGGGTCCACCCACCCGGCGTAGACTAATAGTCCACTTGACCGGTTAGACTTGCTGAAAGTTCGAAGTTCGTCCACCCGGCTTGGATATTGTAGTTCACCCTACCTACTGGTATGGAATAAGGGTCCAGAACAAGCCGTCCGTGTTCATCTAACGGTGGAACTTTGCATTTGTTACTTAGAAACACGGATGTCATTAAATTTCAATGTGAAGCTTGAATTTTTATATTAATTATATTTCATTAAATTTGACTTTCAAGATCGATTTTTTATGAATTATTACTTTGGAGTCTAACTTTCATAAATTTATGCTTAGAAATTAGTTTTATTAAATTCCCATTTTGCTACATTTTGAATTTCAGGGTAGGATTTTTATGAATTTCGACGTCAAAATATAAATTTTATTAAATGCCCACTTAGAATCACGAATGTCATTATATTTCACTTTGAAGCTCGAATTTTTTTAAGTCTTATATTAATTTTGAACCCGAGATCTAAACTTCATTAAATTGTCACTTGAATCTCATTCAATTTGACTTTCAAGTTCGAATTTTCATGAATTGCTAAATTTTTGCTTTAATGGTCGGATTTTAATGAATTTCGATTTCAAAATATAAATTGTATTAAATGCCCACGAATGTCATTAAATTTCACTTTGAAACTCGAAATTTCATATTAGGTCTTATATTAAATTTTGACCTAGAAATCTAAACTGTATTATATTGCCACTTGAATTTCATTAAATTTGACTTTCAAGATCGAATTTTTATGAATTCCTACTTTGGAGTCTAACTTTTATAAATTTATGCTAGAAATCAAAGTTTTATTACATTTCTATTTGGTAAATTATAAGTTTAAGGGTAGGATTTTTATGAATTTTTGACTTCAAAATATAAATTTTATTAAATCCCACAATTTAGTTTTGAAGCTCGAATTTTTATGTCATATTAAATTTTGACCTAGAAATCTAAATTTCATTAAATTGTCACATGAATTTCCTTAAATTTGACTTTTAAGATCGAATTTTTATGAATTGCTACTTTGGAGTCTAACTCTTATAA
>MU183732.1:146128-178480 GCA_016904865.1 Pissodes strobi
ATTCAATCATTTGTGGAGCCAAAGGCAATCAATTCCAGGGTAAGAATCAGAAAGGGATATTGAGGGGAATCTTGAAGAGTCGCTTGCTTTTCTGGAGGAATGGGTTTCTAAAAATAATCTATTGTTGAATATTGAAAAATTCAGATCATGGAATTCCCAGCTAAAGTAAGACGCTTCAAAGCATAATGTAACTAATGTAAGTTTTGATACATCAAAATCGGTGTCATTTCTGGGAATAATGATCGATCAGAGGCTGGATTGGAAGGCGCACATTGAAGGACTTACTGGTGAGCTTTCCAAATATTGCTATGCTCTTAAAATACTGGTGACGGAGGTAGGTGTGGGAGCGGCAATGAGTGTATATCATGCAAATGTCATGTCAAGGATCAGGTATGAAATTATTTTCTAGGGAAACACAGCTGATGCTTGTAGAGTGCAGATTCTGCAGAAAAGATGCCTGAGAACAGTTTTTCAAATGCATTCCAGGGATAGTGTAGACCGGTTTTTAAAGAAAAAAAAACTATTGACTGTGGTTAATCTGTATATTTTTGAGTCTATAAAATTTATAGTACGAAATAAAACTTTATTTAATGACAACATAAAAACACACATCTATAACACAAGAACAAAAAATGATTTGTTAATGGACAATAATAACTATACATATATCCAAAGAAATGTCCAATATAGTATTGTCAAGTTCTGGAATCACATTCCATAGAATATCAGAGTCTTGCCTGAAAGGGTATTTTTAAATAAAATTAAAGCCTTTTTGCTGGAAAATCCATTTTATTGTGTGAGAGAATATCTTAATTCGGCGATAGGGTGACATATATGATATTGTTTATTTAATAAAAAAAAAAAGAACAAAAATAATGCTTCCATGGAATGTATTGATGTAATATATTAAGTATATATGTTACCTATTATGTTGTAATAGTAGTTTTAAGATTTATATCATTTTAATTGTGTGACATGTTCTACACCTAATTGGAGGTTTGTATTGTACAATTTAAATTATTCTATCTATCCATCTATATATCTATTTTATGACTTACGAAATACAGGAAACATCCTGTAGAAAGAGCGCTTATGTCGGTACAGGAATCTTTGCATAAAGATCTTTAAAATAGCCTAATCAAAGAACATGACAATACAAGCAGAAAAAGACAAATATATTTTTTTGTATTTTATTTGCTCTGAGTTTTAGGTTAGTGGGCTAGGTGTACGAGACAGAACTATTGCAAAAAAAATAAAAGGGCATTAACCACCGCCCACGTGGAATTATCAAAATGGCGACACCAAAAAAAAAATTTAAAAGCAACTCTTCTCAGAGAGACAGCCAAAAATAATTCCAGTTACAGAGACTAGGAGGGGAGAAGCTCAATATGGGTCAGAGTGGATCCTCACATCCGAAATCTCCCTGATGCCAATTGCAATGGCTGATTTTTGAAAAGTGCCCCTCAGATTTTTTCCAGATGGAAGTGACGCGAAGAAGCCTATGCGCAAAGGCACTGGATATCCCTTCCCACAGTGCAAGCTATCCAATCCGTACAAGCAGCACTCATAAAGTCTCTTTCCATAACGTTGCACCACGACAACCGAGATTTGACACTACCCATCCTTTGTATTTTTTTTACTCCATTTCGTACCTGTAATCTTCATTCTTCATGATTCTTCACAGGAATCAGTCCCAACGATTTTTTTTAAATCACAGACCGATAACATCATGGTACTGAGCATACGTCTCTAGTTGGTCGGATAGTATTAGTAGAACCGCACACGCAAGGCAAAAATATCAAGTCAAGATGTCTATTGACATGATTACGGAAATCAATGCAGCAGGGTTATTTATATGAAGATTTTCATCCCTTTTTACACTTTTGCAACTTAATATTAAATATTTACTTTCGGTGGAGGCAAGTACATGTGTGACCCCTTACTCCCTTTCCGAAAGACACTAAAGCAACGGCCGCTGTTTGCCGTGCATTTGATTTGAATCCTAAAATACCGTTGAGATTTCAACGAGAATGAAAATTGCTGTATTTTAACTGTAATCAATGGGAGAATTATTACCATACTGATTCCTGAAATGAAATGTCAATGCCAAAGAAACCTTATTAAAAGTAGCGAGCGGGCTTATTTATATGGTGGCTTTCCTCTCTCTTTACCCTTTAAAAGCTCTAATCCATCCCGTTTTTTGTAAAGAAACTCAATTACACTAAAAGGAGACAGTTTGAATTAAAAAGTAATACAAGAAGAATAGTCCCAAATACTAAAACGAACTATGAGGGCAAGAAATTTGTTCATTAGTACATATTCTTGCTCCAAAATAGATAAAAGGACTTGAATTAGGATCCACTACACTCATACAAGGTACAGGTTGTTCCAACGAGGGCTGAACAACGGCTTATTTTTGATCTTCCCTGTATTTTTAAAACAAACCAAAATAGCCATTCGATGTAGTTTTTTCTGCCAAATTTAAAAATTGAACCAAAAAAAATATTTCAACCAAAAACAAAAGACTTACGCCATGGATGAAGTTTTTTTTAATAGGACACCCTGTATATTACTACATTTTTGAACTCTCTAGCGAGAGCTAAACACATTTCGTGTATAACATTCTATACCTATCCTTAGCTGTTTACGAAATATTGACAAATGAAAATCGGGCATTTTGACACTTTGACAGACTCTAAAATCTAGACTGCACGAGATCAAAGAAAACGGTTTGCACATTCCTATCCTAGGTTTTCATAAGCCATCGAATTACAGTAACTTTGAATTTAACCGGAGGTTTAAAAGTTACTGTCATTTGATAGCTTATGAAAACCTAGGATAGGAATGTGCAAACCGTTTTCTTTGATCTCGTGCGGTTTAGATTTTAGAGCCTGTCAAAGTGTCAAAATGCCCGACTTTCAACTGTCAATATTTCGTCAACAGACATTATACACGAAATGTGTTTAGATTTCTCTGGAGTCCAAAAATGTAGTAATATACAGGGTGCTCAAGTCAAACAGTTCATCCATGACGTAAGTCTTTTGTTTTGGGTTCAATTTTTAAATTAAGCAGAAAAAAATATACATCAAATGGGTATTTTGGTTTGTTTTGAAAATACAGGGAAGGTCAAAAATAAGCCCCTGTTCATTCCTCGTTGGATCACCCTGTGCATATTTTATAAAATCAATTAACTAGAACATCACTAAACGAGGATATGTTTTTTACAAGCAGGTCCTCGAATTAAAATTGAGGTTCAAACTCTGACACCCGCCTAATATTAATTATTCAGTTGAAGCAAGCACATGTGTAACCCCTTACTCCCTTTCCAGAGGACACTAAAGCAACGGCCGAACCACCACAACGAGACGAGAATGAAAATTGCTGCATTTTGACCGTAATCAATGGAAGAATTATTACCATACTATGTACTATGACAATATATAATACCACTCCTGTGCGTGCCTTATTTTGACATTTAATACACTTTCATTTTAATTTTTATTTCAACTCACTCCTGAGAATGACGAATTTATATGGTGGCTTTCATCTCCTTTTACATTTTAAAAGCTTTAATCCATCCCGTTTCTTCTAAAAAAAGTGAAAATAAAACTAAAAGAAGACAGTCTGAATTAAAAAGTAATGAAAGAAAAAGAGCCAAATACCAAAACGAACTAAAGAGAGTAAGGAATTTGGTCATTAATACATTATCTTGCTCCACCAAGATAGATATAAAGAATTTGAATCAGGTTCCACTACACCCATACAAGGTACACATTTTATAAAATAAATCAATTAACTACAAAGTTATTAAATGAGGTTATAATTTTTTACAAGCGTGTCCTCGAAATAAAATTGAGGCTCAATAAAATAACAAAATTATGAACGAATAAAAAAAATTAGTAACTAAATCAAAATCAGAAAATAATCAATGTAGCTGTCCTCTTCGAAGAGCTCAATATGTAAATTAATACGCAATATCAGAAATATCAAAATCGCCCAATAATCAATAGAATAATAACGATGATATATGTAATATTAAATAAATATTAAATCACTAGTCATCAAAATAACATGCAACAATAATATACAATACTACCAATTAATGAAAATCACCCGGTGAATAAATCTAATAAAGCATACAGGACAGAAATTAGAATCATTAATTTTGTAAAAAAAGGTAGGCCCCACGTTGGGCGCCAAATTTGCAACACGTCTTTCTTGTTAAAGTTAAAAGGTAAGCAAGTAAAGATTTTAATTAAAACAAATCCAACACCGGAGAGTCGTGTTTGCAATACCCGCCTAATATTAGGCGGCATATTAAATATTTACCTTCAGCTGAGGCAAGCACAGGCGTGGCCCCTTACTCCCTTTCCGAAGGACATTAGAGTAGCGGCCGAACCACCGCAACGACACGAGAATGAAAATTGCTGCATTTTAACCGTACTCAATGGGAGTATACTATGACACACCTATGTGTGCCAGAGTTTGATATTTAATAAACTCTCCTTACGATTTTTTCAACTCACTCTCGAGAATGGTAAATTTATATGGTGGCTTTCATATCTTTTTACATTTTAAAAGTTTCAATCAATCTCGTTTCTTCTAAAGAAACTCAAGAAAACTAAAAGAAAACAGTCTGATTTGATCAGTAATGAAAGAAAAAAAGAGTAAAATACTAAAACGAACTAAATGCTTGCTCCAAGGTAGATATAAAGAATTTGAATTAGGATCTACTATACCCATACAAGGTATATTATAAAATCAATTAACTACGAAGCCATTAAGCGAGGTTGTTTTTTTACAAGCATGTCCTCGAAACAAAATTGGGGTTCAACTAACCCACCTAATATTAAATATTTACTTTCAATTCAGGCAAGCATATGTGTGACCCCTTACTCCCTTTCCGAAGGACACTAAAGTAATGACCGAACCACCAGAACGAGACGAGAATGAAAATTGCTGCATTTTAACCGTAATCAATAGGAGAACCCTATATAATACCACTCTATATTGAAAGACGTATTCCTTCAAATTTCCCATAAGGCATCAAAAGCAAAGCGGTCTATTCAAACTCGTAGAAATTCCGAAGTATGAACAAACTTTTTACGATTTTCTGCATGTTTTCCTTATATTTGCGAAGCAGAATAGGATTTAAAGAGTTTTTCTCCTAGATATTCCCCATCGAACCTCGTCTCGCTGCATTAGAATGACCCAAAAAATTGACATGCCCAAAAAAATGCTCTCCATTTTTTTGATTTTTTAAATCATCATAATAATAAAACAAAAATATCGTACCTCGTCCATTTCGGAACTATCCATACTGATAAGGGAGCCATCACTACAGGTACTATGTGATTTTGTTGGAAGATCCTGAAACAATCAAAAGAAAAATATTATATTTAAATGAAAAAAAATATACGATTTAATAGTCAACGGTCAATGTTGCCACATCGTTGCTGGCACATAACAATGATGCTTCTACCTAGTGTGCATTTGCTTCTTAATCATGAGCGTCCGGGTTCGAATCTCGTGCGACTCCCAAAACTTTTTTTAAAGGAATTTTACTAAATTTATTTTTAAGTGGCAATTGTTGATGTCTGGTAGCCACTTTTGGTTTCCAATAAAAACAGGTTTGGTCGCAGCATTTTCACTTATTTAGTGATGCCAGACCGTTCCATTACTACTCGCAGTACCCGCACATAACAATAATGCCTGTAGGCCTTCCTGATCATGAGGTTCCGGGTTCAAATCTCGTACGACTACCAAAACTTTTTCACGGAATTATTTTAAATGGCAATAGTAGTTATGGTATGTACATGCCCCTTTGTTTTACATTGAATGTTGTTAAAATGAGAATGGCCCAAGTCGACCTTATTATGTAATTAAAGCAAATTATTTTAATGCAATCCATAAATGCTAAAGTTAAGACAGAAACCAGCACTCGCTTAAAGCCAACCAAACAGGACTGATGGCGTAATCGTTACTTTTCAACCTTCATTAATTATCTAAATAGAAACTAATATTTCGAGTCGCTTTATTAACATCTGATATATTTAAATGGCGTAAAAACAATATTTAGGTTTTTAGGACGGCAATAACAAGTAGCAGATGACTGACTAACAGTAGAATGATGGAAAACGGTGTTTATTTTAGCGGTCGACACTAGCAATAATTATTATTAGACAAATTCAATTTTAATAGTCGTCAAATGGCGTTTTTTTTTGTTATTATTGGCAACGCTTCATCTAGTTTACGCTTAGCTCTAGATTTCAGATTTGTATTATATTTTAATACGACCGCGGCTTAAAGGTGCGTTTATATCTAAAAAAAAACAGCGATTATATTTATCTAGAAACAAATCTTTAATGTTTAGTCTTTTAATATGTTTGAAGTTCTGCTCAAATTTGTCGATTAGGTCACGATCTCGAGTCGTAAAAGTTTATATTTTTATATACAGCCTGTTAAATATTTGACGATTTTTCAGTTTTCCTACTTCTTCAAAAATCACAAGCGATGTAGCAATAGTGTCAACATTTTGGTGTATCATCCATATTTTGCTAATTTTTCATAAACAAAAAGCAATTTGGCAACAGCGGTTGACTTTAAAATTTTTTTATTTTTCTTTAATTTGGCCGGTATCGGAACTGTGACAGTTTCGGAGATGGCAACAGCGTTATAATTGAAATTAGACATCCTGTATACCAAAATTATACTCATTAAAACGGTCTAATTATTTAAATAATTTTGGACGTTTTTTCAGTTTTCCTATTTTTGCAATGTGGCAATAGTGTCAACATATCTTGGGTGACTTTCAAAAAAGGGAATTTTCTCTAATTTCATTTTTATCGTAATAGCATTAGTGGTATCACTCAACATCATTTAAACTGTCATGGAATTCTGAATATTAATTTTCGATGCTTTCCCAAATTTCCCTAAGTTTTCATAATCCAAAAGCAATCTGGCAACAGTGGGTAACTTTAAATATACGATTTGTCCCTAATTTGGCCAATATTGTAACTATGACAGTTTCGGAGATAGCAATAGCGTTATAACTATGGTGACCATATGTACTTTTTTTAGTAGGTCAAAACTTTCTTTTTAAACACTGTCCTACTGCCCTTCAAAGGTTTATCAAGTACAACTAAATGTACTAAAATGCACAAAACTATGTCCTACATTTTGTTAAAGTGAAAAAAAATATAATTAGGTTATGTTCATTGGATATTTGGATTTGAGCCCACTGTGTAGCCTTTCAAGCAACTAGTAGGCGAGTGGTCGACGTCACTCATTTCGCTGTTTCCCTTTGTTGCAATACAAGAGACTATACTAATGAAGAAGAGAGAACGATATTTGGTCGTAGCTAGTAGCGTCTCGTTTGTTTACGTTTGCCTTTGCAGTGAGTTGCAAGCGCAGTATGAAAGCAAAATCAAGTATTTCACCGAATATTGTGGCTGAAATTACGAATTCTAAATGCAATATTTTTTTGATTAAACATTATGGTCACCCTAGTTATAACCCACCCAAACTCAAAATGCTTTTATTCGTCCAAAGATCATTTACAATCTCGCTGACAAAGCAGGGAAAATAAACAATTTTAAAATAATATACATACATATATACTTAGGCTACCAGTCAAAGAGTAAAATACAATAAAATGAATAAATGAATAAACAGAACAAAGATACATATGCGCAAATAAAGTGAAAATTACCCAACAAAATCTAAGTAAGAATCCAAGTAAATTTAAATAAAATTTGAAAATTTCAGGAACCCAAGTATCAAAAATTATCCCTATTGGACATCATAATAAGCTCTCGCAACAAGCAACATTTTAACTTCCCTCTTAAACATCTTACCATCATAAATCTCTCTTACTCGAGCAGGCAAATGATTGAATGGGAAAACCTGGGATTGGGCAATGAAATTTTAAATGATCCTCTTGTATTTCGATATTTTTTGTGTACCAGTGATACTGTTTCCAGGATGAATAATGAAGGTAATGGTAAAATTCTGTTTGCAATAAAAAGAGGTTTACATGAATCTCTTGATTTGGATATATTCATATACCTTAGTGCTCTTTTTTTGCAAGATAAATACTGTATGGATTAGTTGTTTAGCGCAAGAACCCCAAAAACAAATGCCATATCGTAAATGGGATTCTATTAATGCAATAGTTTTTCTTAAGTTAATGAAAATTGTCTTTAAAGCGAAACAATTCGAAGACAACCTTTGGTTAAGGTGCCTTACATGCTTTTCAAACTTAAGTTTAATGTCAATATATAATCCTAAAAATTTGTTATAAGAGTTGAATTGTTTAATAAATTATTGTCTAAATACACTGGACCTACACTACGTTTAAAAGACATAATATTTGTATTGGTAATATTAAAACATAATTTGTTTGCATCACATTACATTATTACCAAAGACAAATCATATCTGTCAAGTCTTCCCCGCTTGCACCACTCCACAGAATAGTAGCGTCGTCGGCAAACAAAGTAAATAGGCAGATTTACAATATCGTTAATATACAGGAAAAATAGAACAGGCACCAAGACCGAACCCTGGGGAATCCCACACCTTAACGTTTGTTCGTCAGACACTAACTTGTTGTAAGAAACTGATTGTGTTCTATCATTCAGGTATGATTCAAACCAGCCAAGACTGGAACCCCTGAAACCGTAGGCATTTAGTATTCTATGATTTACGCAATCAAATGCTTTCGTCAGATCACAAAACACTGCTGCTGAAGCCTCCCGATCATTCATCACCAGATAAAGTCTTTCAAGACAATTAAAATAGCATCATTTGTCGAACTATTCCCCAAAAACCCAAATTGCACTGAACTAAGTATACTATTTCGCTGTGCAAAACTAATAATTCGAATTTTAACGAGTTTCTCTATGAGTTGGTAACAATGCAACTGGTCTATAATTTGAAGGGCAATCTTCATCCCCACGCTTATACAGAGGAATAATATTTGCAATCTTCAATGTGTCTGGAAATGTATCCGTCGCAAAAGAAAGATTTACAGTCTCCACAAGAAGTTGCATTTCTCTTTTTCCAATTTCTTGGTATGTCCTCTGTGTGTAGTAGTATAGTAATTCCCACTAGTCCACTTGTATGCCTCTATCAAATCACCTCTAAGTCTTCGATCTTTATGTATCTGGAGTTGCAGAATGGAAAGACTCTCCAAATAATTGCAGCCCTGCAATTCTGGAGGAATTTTAGTTACCTTTCTTTGTACTTTTTCCAACATTTCTATATCCTTGACATAGTATGGGTTTCAAACTGGCATTGCAAATTCTATTTTAGGCCTTATATAAGTTTTATATAGCTTGGAGATCATTTCCTTTGAATGGCCTTTAAATGCAATTCTGATCACATAAATCATAGGGTTGGCCTTTTTTTGTGATTTCAGAAATATGAATTTCCCATTTTAAATCTGAAGTCATAAAAAGGCCAAGTTTTTTTTTGGACTGTAACCGTCTGATGTAATATACACTCTCTGGATTACCCGGACCTATGTGTAGTACTGTACATTTATTATGATTTAGGGTTAGGGGGATCAACCAATTATCAGACCAGTTGCTGATTGTGTCAATATCTCTCTGCATGACTTCTTGACCCTCGAGTGGATTGCAATAATATTTTGCATCATCTGCAAGGTATTCTACAGGTGCGATTATATCACTGGTCAAGTCACTAGTGTATATGATGAATAACAGTGGTCCCAGCACAGAACCCTGTGGCACTCCACTGACAACAGGATGATTTTTTGATACTTGACCATTAACTCTGACGCAGAACTGCCTATCCATTAGAAAGTTCTTGATCCAACTGAGTAAATTCCCCCTAACTCCCAGGTGTTCTAATTTTAGGAGTAGGCTCTTATGTGGTACTTTATCGAATGCTTTCGTATAATACAAGTATATAACATCTGTTGGTTCAACGTTATCATACCAAGTTGTCCACTGATTCAGGGATGAGAGCAGGTTCGTCACTACTGACCGTTTTGGTAAAAAACCATGTTAGTATTTAAACAGAACTCAGTGAACTCTCTGGTTATTATTTTCTCCATCACCTTGCAGATATTACTAGTAAGACTTACTGGCCTGTAATTTTCTGGATCATGTTTGCTGCTCCCTTTTTGAACAGTGGTGTCACTGTCGCATGCTTCCAGGTGTTTGGTACAACTCCAGTGTCCATTGAATGGTTCATTACTTCGGCCAAAGGTACCTTCAATGAGTCAACGCATTTTTGTAAGAAAATTTCGGGCACTTCATCACTTCCAGGACCTGAATCAGTCTTCAGACTTAACATTTTCAGGTGCAAAAACACTGTTTGCAACTCTGAAGTCACCCTAGGAGTTGTTAGGGTTGCATTGTTATTGCCAGGATTTTGGCTGAATACACTCTTGAACTGGTTAGCAATAATTAGCCTTTCAGAGGCTACTCTTTTCGGTTGATTGAAGTATTATTTTAATATAAAGACGTCCTGATATACGCATAGAATCTCCTATCACCAGCCGTAAGTAAACTATTCTCATATGCTTTTCTGCTTCAGTCATTAAAGATTTCAGACGGTTATTTTGGGTTCTGTAACTTCTGTAGTCAGCATCATTCTTACTTGCAGTATATTTGTCCCACAACCACAATTTCTCCTTAATTTCTTTAAACAAATGATCATTTATCCACGGTTTTACAGTTTTTTTTTTCTTTTTTCCAGTGGTATGGATGGTATCAAGAGTTACTTTAGAGAAAGCATCGTAGTGTGCACGTAAATCTAAATTGTTCACAGGAGTAGGAAATTCTTGATTTGATAAGTGGTCATTTATTGCATTATAGTTTGCTTTCCAGAAGTTCCTTTTCCAATTTATATGTTTTTCCCACTTTGATATTAATGAGCTGCTGCCATAATAACTACATGATCACTCATACCCAACGGTGGTTCTGACTTAATTGATTAGGTTGTGTATTACAATGTTTCCATTGGACTGCTGTAGCACTTCAGCCACCTTGGATTGGTACTTCTCTATCTTCTTTAATGGTTTCCGCAACGCCAAATACTAAAATATTATGGGATCTGGCTTGTCTTTCCTGAATTTCGGATAAAGTGGGTTCAACTGAAAAATGTTGGTTTAATTGTTGATTCGGTTCATGGGCTCTTTTTAGTGAATAAGCAAGCACTTTAAATTCATCTTTCAACATTGCTTCTGCATGTATTTTTTCCTCAATCTTTTTAATTCGTTGTCTATGATAGTGATCTTTTTTCCCATTTCTTAAAGTGATCTTTTAGAGAGTTTATTTTGTGTGGAGATCTGGGGAATGTTATCGACCTTCTGCTCCACTATATCTTCAGTTTCTTCTTCAATTCTCCTACTTCTTTTAGGTTATCAAGGCAAATGATGCAGAAAAACATTAGCATTCTTTTCATCATTGGCCAGCCCCTTATTTCAGAGGCCGATATTCCTGCACAATTTCTACACCAAATTTCTTTACATACATCACACTGATACCCGAACAGTTCGTTTTTTCCTTCTATAAATACACAATTTTCTTTGCATTTACAGCACACGGGCATGGTTGAATATAGGATGAATATTCACTGTTGGCTGCGATATTTCAGTTTCTGAATATTTCCAGGAAGTTCTTGTGATAAACTGAATAAACCGTGTCAAGTTTTACTTAAATATTCGTTAATTTTCTCTAATTCACAAAATATTTCTGAGAGCGCGACTTTACTTTTATTGTTGTTTACTATATAGCAAAATTGCAATCATTTAAATAGTCCTGTAATTCCAAAAATTAATGCTCGATGCTTTCCGAAATTTCCCTAATTTATCATAAACGAAATGCAACTTGGCAACAGTGGGTGACTTTCAAAAATACTAGGTTTGTTCTAGCAGCGATTTCAAACCAAAACCAAGCAATCCGGAGTTTGCGCATTGCAATATAAACGACACTTAAATCGCTATGCGCAAACTCCGGATGGCTTGGATTTGGTTTGGTTTGGGTTTAAATCGCTGCTAGAACAAACCTACTATCACCCAAATTTGAGAACAGGGTTGCCACGTTTTCAGTAATTTTATTAAGAACTATAAATTCACAATTCCATGCAACTTAAGAAACTCTTTTAAAAAAATAGACTTCGATGCCAATACCGAACTATTTTTATAAAATTTATCAAAGCGCCAAAAACGGATCGAATCGTCGCGTCGCTCTGCTTTTTACATCGTCTCCGCATCCGTATTTATAAGAAAAATTCCGTAACGTTGGCAACACTGTATTTGTAACTATAAACATGAAAAACTTAGAGCCTCCTTAATTTCTTTGTGCAAATTAGAGCCTCATCATTGGGATCTCGGAAATTAGAAGAGATAAAAGGTCGGTTAAATGGAGGCAAAGTTGCGCAATTTGATGCTGATTAAAATGCCACCTTAAAAGTTTTAAAATTTCGAATACTTCCGAAGATTTTTGGAAAACCGAATATTCCCGATTTCATTCTTATTTTTTTATGATTCTATTTTAAATAGATAAATCAAAATAAATTTCACATTCTCATTGCTACTTTTTCTGTTCTACTGAAGCTTCCCGATCATTCATCACCAGATAAAGTCTTTCAAGAAAATTAAAAATAGCATCATTTGTCAAACTATTCTCCACTAACCCAAATTGCACTGAGCTAAGTATACTAATTTGGCCAATATCGTAACTGTGACAGTTTAGGAGATAGCAATAGCGTTATAGCTATGGTGACCATATGTACTTTTTTTTTAGTAGGACAATACTTTCTTTTTAAACACTGTCCTATTGCCCTTCAAAGGTTTATCAAGTACAACCAAAATATGTGCTACTTTTTGTTAAAGTGAAGAAAAAATAATTATGTTATTTTTTGTTCATTGCGTATTTAGATTTTAGCCCACTGTGTAGCCATCTGATCGTCTTCTACAGAACCAGTAGGCGGACGGGCCACGTCACAAGTGTCGCTGTTTCACTTTATTGCATTACAAGAGGCTATACTAATGAAGAAGAGAGAACGATATTTGGTCGTAGCTAGTAGCGTCTCGTTTGTTTACCTTTGCCTTTGCAGTGAGTTGCAAGCGCAGTATGAAAGCAAAATCAAGTATTTCACCGAATATTGCGGCTGAAAATTGACATGCTAGAGACGGCGCGGCGGTGCTTTTTCTTACGAATTCTAAATGCAATATTATTTTGATTAAACATTATGGTCACCCTAGTTATAACCCATTCAAACTCAAACTCAAAATGCTTTTATTCGTCCAAAGATCATTTACAATCTTGCTGACAAAGCAGGGAAAATAAACAATTTTAAAATAATATACATACATAGGCTACCAGTCAAAGAGTAAAATACAATAAAATGAATAAATGAATAAACAAAACAAAGATACATATGCGCAAATAAAGTGAAAATTACACAACAAAAATCTAAGTAAGTATCCAAGTCAATTTAAATAAAATTTCAAAATTTCAGGAACCCAAGTATCAAAAACTATCCTCATTGGCATTGGACATCATAATAAGCTCCAACTTGAAGAACAGAAAAAGTAGCGATGAGAATGTGAAATTTATTTTGCTATATCTATTCAAATAGAGTCATAAAAAAATAAAAATAAAATCGCGAATATTCGGTTTTTCCCAAAAATCTTCGGAAGTATTCGGAATTTTCAAACTTATAAGGTGGCATTTTGATCAGCATCAAATTAGGCAACTTTGCCTCCATTTAACCGACCTCGTATCTTTTCTAGTTTCCGAGATCCCAATGATGAGGCTCGAATTTGGGACACCCAGTTGGCTCAAGTAGGCTGTGGACAGCAGTTGCTTATTGTTTGTCTACAGCCTATACACGGTAGAATTAATCAACGGTAGCGTCACATGCATAAAAATCTCGATTTTGCCGCCTGAGGTAAGAGCGGTTCAATCCAGTTTTCTCATAGACCCGCAGAACCTTTGGGGAGTTTTAGCACAAACGTATTATACGAGGGCGAGGGAGATATTATTTAGGGACTGTTGTTGCGTTTTCTATAACGATGGTTGGATTTTGTGCAGTGGACAACTGTTTCAGTAAAAGTGATGGTGAAAAATAATTTTTTAGATTCCCAAAAGATCGGTATGAGTAAATATTATCTAGAATTAAAATACCCTCCTACTTGCTTTTTTAAAAAGGGATGAGATAAAAATTAGGCATGAAAATATTATTCATAAAATTATACACTCCATACATTCATTAATCAATCATGTTCTCTTTTTAAACCATTTGGTTTTGTATTAATTATAAAATGTAAGATTAAACTTATAGTTCCCATTCATAGCATAGGGGTGGAACCAATAAAAACGAAAATATTTTATATCTAAATAAACCAAAACAATGCAATTACAAAGGGAAAAACACCATCATCATTTTCCCAAGTTTCAATTACGGGTGTTAAGGGAGTAGTGACCATAAAGGGGTTGTTTATTTTTGTAGAAGGGATTGTAGCTCAGGTTATAAAACTATTATGGGCCTGAAAATTGGTAGTTTAGGTAGCTAAGTCTAAGACACTGCGTGGCGTGACCGTCAAAACCAATAGGATTGATTCCGGCCTATAAAGAACCGTTTTTTTTATAGTGAAAAAATAGTATATTAAGATATTTGTTTTAAAATACCATATTTTGTCGTACTAGCACGAAATTAGGAAACGACCCGCTTGCGTGGAGTTTCCTAACGTGCAACGTGCGAGTGCGCTAAATGTCTTTTAAAACGTGTATTTTATACTATTTTTTTTAGTTTGAAGGTTTTTTAATGAAAACTTTTAATTTAATCTAGTCCCGATCAACAGTTGGGCGGCCATATTGTCATTTTTGACGTCTTTATTACTAGAAATCCTATTGAAAGCGGTGTCGAAATTTTTGCTAGTGGGCTGCTGAAAATAAGACTTTTCACACCAATGAGACAGTTCGGTACTTTTTCTACGACTGCTATATACAGGGTCTGGGTGCCCCACTGGGAGTGTGATAGAAAATTACATGTTACCCATGATACAATAAACGAATACAATAAACGAAAGGTAAGATACCTAGCCGTCTCAAATTCGTTCGCTCCGCGCAGTGACGTCATTGCGTGATTGGCTTCTATTGAAATGCATACGTTTATAGGCACATAATCATTATGTTTTACCTATTTTCTCTATCTATCAAGAAAATTTGTGTCCTGGGTGAAATTAAAAACTAATTATTACATATTAATACTATTTATTTAATAAAAAGAAAACTAATATTCAACATAACTTTTATGATGAATAGATCAAAATAGTTGCATTAAAAACAGCATTTTTTGAAAAACGTAATAAACTTTTACTTTTATCTATGTTGGGGTTTGGAACCTTCGGCAACATGCACTAAAACGGAGTTTTATCCACAATACCGAAACAGAATTATTGCACTCGACGCGCGTTTCGCTAACCATGTTGGCATCATCAGCAGATGATTAAAACTGCTGATCTCCTGATGATGCGAACATGATGATGCTAACATGGTTAGCGAAACGCGCGTCGAGTACAATAATTCTGTTTCGGTATTGTGGATAAAACTCTGTTTTAGTTTTACTTTTATCTAAAAAAGCAATAAAACTCTGTTTTAGTTTTACTTTTATCTAAAAAACGTTTGTTGAGTATTGACCAATCGAAAGCAAAAAAAAGGAAATCGATCATAATATTTTTTCTTAAATAATAAATTTAGTTGTCATTCTTTTTTTTTTAGAAATTGTTAAATTTATCAAGTCCTGATGGTAGCGAGCCCATTAGAGATAGAGTAAAATTAATTTCACATTCCTATCTTAACTTTTCAAGAGCTATCTGACGGTACTAATTGGCAGGTGGTACCATGGGTACCAAATCTGGTACCTCGGTAGGTACCACTGGCAGGTGGTACCATGGGTACCAAATCTGGTACCTCAGTAGGTACCATCAGTTAACACCTTCAGATAGCTCTTGGAAAGTTAAGATAGGAATGTGGAATTAATTTTACTCCATCTTTAATGGTGTTCCTGCTACCAATGTGAAAAGAAGCCAAAGTATCGATTTTCAACTGTTTATAGCTGTGAAACTACTAAGTCTATGCTTAGAATTTTAAGTAGAATCCAAAAAATGTAATAAAATATAGGGTGTTTCATTTAAAAAAGTGTAACTTTCTTTGACCACCCTGGATATAAAAAAGTTACGATTAAAAAAATACAAAAAAAAAGGAATAACTTTTGCATTTAATTTTTTTTTTGCAACCATCATAGTCTTCGAGATAAGGTATAGGCCCGTCTTAAACGAGCCACCCTGTACATAGTCATCTTCCTCAAAATGTTTTGAGCAAATGTGTGCAGAAGTTTTATTAAATTTTTCCTTACGAAAACACAGGTGAACCCATTTACTACACATATTTTGTCTATGGGAAAAGTGAAACACCTTATATTCCTATCAAAGTTTTTGCATTGGTTATCCATCTTACATCCTTCCATAGCACACCTCATTATTAAACGTTTTTTAATTAAAAATACCAACAAACACCGCCCAAACAGTAACGCCAACAAAATTTAAATATAAAACATACGAATCTCAAATGCAAAGCACACGTTCGTTCATTTTGTAAACGCTCGCAATTACATCACAGGCGAATCGTCGCCTGCGCTATATCATATCTTACGTTTATTGTATCATGCATGTTACCTATATGGGAAACTTTTTTATTATTGATTTATCAGAAAATTTTATTCCTATCGAAAGAAACTACGTGTGAGTAAGAGATTCTCGCTAAACTATAACTTGGGGCACAGTCCTAAAATGGGGCCACCGGTGTAGGGTCTCTATTTCCTAAATATTTTGAAAAAGAGGCTCGGGGGGCGAAGCCCTAAAATGAGGCCCCAGAGGTGCGAAACCCTAGAATGGAGCCTATGGCACGGGAGTCCCATTTTTACAGATTTTGGAATGGAGCCCCGGGGGCGAAGCCCTAAAATTGGGCCACAAGCCTTAAAAGGGGGCTCCTGGTATGAAAGTCCCATTTTCTACAGTTTTGCAAAAAGGGGCTCCTGGAGGGTTGAAGCCCTAAAATTGGTCCCCCTTTTTTAGAGATCTGAGGGCGAAGCTCTAAATCGGAGACGAAGCCCTTTAATCTAAATACACGAATAAGCGTGTGAAATGTCCAATTTTCAAAAGCAGTTGTTAGTGCGTTTTTGTCTGTTTTCAGGGCAGTCGTAGAAAAGTTATTAAACAAACTTTGCGTATATTATGTTTTGTGTTACTAAATACCTTAGAGTTTGGGTTTGTACTAAATTTGTCTTCAAATTCGAAGAAATTAATATTTTTGTAGTATAAGCTACATTACACAAAACTTGTTATTAAATGCATTGTTTATTGTTTTATTATCATTTGAACTTTCGCACATTCTTAAGAACCTGTCGTGAAGCGTCTATAATCTAAATATTATTTCCAAATATATTAAAACTAGAGTGTCGAATGAAATTATAAAATAATGAAATTGTAAGTGACTTATTAGTAGAAACTGACTCCATGCGACAATAAAATTTAACGAAATGCACGTCCCCTCGTATAGGACGTAATCCAACGACGGCAAAGTCAGGCAAGCCGGTGCCTGCCGGTGCTCTTTGATCTCAATACTTCAAGGGATTTGAGCTCACTGACGTTACTGTTCCTTGCTTATACTGTGGCCTATACTAGCCTACTAGTTAATTAGCTAGTCCCCCCCACCACGGAAGAAATACCGTAGCAATGCAAAAAGTACAATCGATATGTCAAATTGAAAACGCCTTTATTTCGAAACATTATGTAAATTCAGGTACGAGGATTGTTCCAAATATTTGGATAAACTATGACCATTGTATTACACAAGATTGACAAAAGTTTAAATGTAAGAAATTGAAGGTTTTTTTGTGAAATGCCAGCAAAAAAACAAATGAGTATCTCAAAACTGCCAAAAAAATATCAACTTTCGTTTTTTAATGGAACTTACAGGGTGATTCATTTATCCTATAGTTCTGGTGAAAATAAAAATAGACCTAAGTAGGCTATGGACGACAGCTGTTATATGTCATTTGTTTGCTAGTTGTTCTTCCACGGCCTACTAGTAAACAAATTACTTGATTATATAATCCAAGACGACGTCATACGTCTAAAAAGCTATGGCCGTTTTATTACCAAAGTTTGAAAAATTTTAAATGTCAGAAATTGAAGGATTTTGTGTGAAAAGCTAGAATTTTTTTATCAGAAAAAAAAAAACAAATGAGCATCGCAAAGCTGTCAAAAACAAACAACTTTCGTTTTTTAATGGACCATTTATCCGATAGTTTTGATAAAATTAAAAATAGACCCAAGTAGGCTATGGACAGCTGTTATGTCATTTGTTTGACTAGTTGCTCTTCCACGGCCTACTAATAAACAAATTATTTGATTATTGAACCCAAAACGTCATATCTCCTATCCATGGATGAGGTGACAAAAATATACAATATTTAGTTTAATTCCAGAATTTCTGTTAATATTTCATGATATAATCATCCACTGGCAAAGGAACCTTTAAATGGAGAAATTCCGAGAAACTCAATAAGAAGAGGTAGTCATCTTTACGTCAGTGTCAGTTACACAATCACGATTGCTTGATGAAACACAAAACACATACCGGGAGACGTCAGTAAGTTTCCACCTAACATACGAGGACGGTTCACTAACCCAATTGTTGTTCCTACTTTAGAATTTTAAATATATAACTGAAAACCGGATCTAAGGTTCAGCTTTTTGACAAGTTTATCAATAGTTTAATCTTCACGGAACACAAAAACAATTGAACGTCGTCGAACTGAATCACCCTCGTACATGCTAAAAAGAAGGTCAAAAATAGAATTACCTTATTTTCCGTGACCATTTGCGGATTTCTTTTATTATTTACGACACAATCCAAGGTCCCATTATGAGATGCAAACGGTTTTAATGCCTACTAAGCAGGGAAGCGTTTGAAATATTTATTTCATAACGTTGTTGTTGTAAGTCATAGGCATATTGCTTCGGTGTTGACACCGGCCACCTACTTTTGTACGCTTTTGCACAAAAACACAAGCATAAAATTACCATTTTAATGCATGTAAATTTTTGCCTCATTTACATGGTTATATATAAATTCCGTTATTTTGTTTTTTGTTTTACGCAATTAGGTGGTCGATGGAATATTCACGGGCAACGTGGATATTAATGAACCGTCCCGGTATGAAAGGTAAGAACTTTATGACGCCTCCCGGTACGATCTTCGATACTGTCATCAAACAATCAGTGATAATGCAAACACGTGGATCTGAAAATAGACGGGAGCAATAAAGAAAAGGAACTTTTTACGTTAATTATCGAATCAAATTACATTTTAATTGTGTAACTGGACACTGCATGACGCAAAGATGCCCTATAAAATCGACCTTATATTATTGAATTTCTCGGAATCGGAATTTCCCTAAAAGTGTTTGGTACGAGTAAACATGTGAGGTTTATGCTTGTTTCTAAATTGAATAATTTCGCTAAGCTTCAAAAGGTATTTTGTTCATATTCCACTTTTCATTTTATATATTTAATAGTAGGCCGTGGTGGATATAAACAACGGCTTTGACATGTGATTGACAACGTAATGGCTGTCCATAGTCCGCATGTATTTCAAATTCAAATTAACAGCTGTTTTTGACGTTGACACACCAGGGCCGTTGCTACACATGCTATTTGGCATAGCTGGATCCTTACTAGATGTTGCTACATTTGAGGATGTTTGATTTGGCATCGCCGCACGTTCGAGTTCCTTTCGGGCTTTCTCGCTTGTAGCTTCGTTAATTGGCTGCGGGAAGGGGGAAATGTCAACAGAAGCGAGGGAATTTTCTTTGCCTATGACATCTTTTTCAAGATTTTTCAATTGTTTTCCTTGAAATTCAATTTTTTCTTCAAGAAGATCTACCTTATCCAGCAGTATATCATTCTTCTCATGAAGTTCTAAAATCAAGGTGCTGAGTAAGCCATTGTTGATTCTGTATGCCTTTAGTTGCTCTTCAACCTGCATAGGTTATCATCTGTGTTGCAATCCGGGCACAATATTTCATTTAATCCCGTGATTTTGCTTCCCGGGAACTTCACTAAACACATACTATGAAAGCAGATATCGCACGATTTCGCGGAACGTTGTTTACAAGCATCATTATTGGTCGCCATCTTGCTTCACAACTGACAATTTGACAGGTTGTAGCGTAATTTTAGATACCAATCTATAAGGTGGCTGTGAATTTCCAGGTTTTGTTTGTTTTAAATGTTAGGACAATAATTATAACAGCAGAGAAGAGCAATGTTGCCGTTATGCCAAAAAAAAAGTATAAATAGATTTCTGTCAGCATTTTTTGATATATCTATTTATATCTACGTTATATTATTAATATATTAATTCAGCTTACTTAGTTTTTCTGAATACAATTTTCACTCTGCCCTTGCACTTCCTTTTATTTTATACGCTAAAATTTGACACAATATAGTACTTTTTGCATTGCCACGGTATGTTTTCCACGTTCAAGTGGGATGATTAAGTGATTTATTTAGTAGTAGGCCGTGGACAAACAACTGCAATCGATAATTATTATTGACATAATAGCTGTCCACAGCCTACTTGGCGTCATATTTTGAACCTTGCCTTCGGCCGTGAATGAGGTTATGTTCTATTATCTTAAAATATAACTTAAAACATGAAAAAAAAAGCGAAATAAATAAATAATTATATATTTTAGTACTAGAGCTAAAAAAAAATTATTTTTTCTACTACCGTGCGTAAAGTACTCACTTTACACACTCTCTAAGGTTCGTAAAATAAATTTGACATATTTTTGACATTTAGGGCAGTGCGTAAAGTAATTATATTTTTGTTTTTTCATATATTTTTTGGTAGTAGAAAAAATTTTGTATGCTACTCATGTGTAGTAGTAGTAGTAGTAAGGGTGGGGGGGGCCGAAGCCCGGTAAGTAGGCCTATAAGTCCCTTTTCACCATCCCCGATCCGCCCTCCCAACACCCGGCCCGCACTGAAACGGCCCGTCACCTTGATAAAGGTGAGGACGTCCTCCCAGTCCAGATCCTTTAGATCTTCCCGAGCAAGTGTTGGTGCTCCCAGTATCTTCCTCCTTAGGCGACTCCACCTATCACAAATTCCTATATAGTGGTATGAGGACTCCTCCCCTGTCCCGCAGTTCAGGCAGAGTGGGCTGTCCCTCACGCCGATAAGGTGCAGATGTCTGTTTAGGCTTCCATGCCCAGTCAGAATACCTACCAAGTTCCTGATGTCCTCTCGGCTCTTTTTTAGCAGTCGCCTTGCTCTGGATCCGTCAGGATTTGGAATCATTTCCTTGGCTTGTCTGCATCCTTCTTTTCCTCTCCAATTGTGCTTTGTCTTGTTCCAGGCCCAGTTATTTAGTTCCTGAGAGTTTTGCCTTTTACTTAAGCCCAGACCAGGTTCTGGCCGACGAGGTGGCTCATTGAGCCTTGTCTGGCCAATTCATCGGCCCGTTCGTTGCCCTCGATGCCACTGTGCCCTGGAACCCATCTGAGTCTTACTTCCTTGTGCACAGCCGATCTGTCTAGGGCGTCTCTACATTCCTGAACTAGCTTACAGCTTGCCCTGGGTTTTTGGATCGCCCTTAGAGCGGCTTGACTGTCCGAGTAAATATATATACTCTCTACACCTTCTGTTACTTCCGCCTTGGTTGCTACTTCCAAAATAGCAAACACCTCCGCCTGGAAAACAGTGGCATATCTCCCCAGCGAAGTGCTTTCTCCTGATTTAGTGTTGTCTAGGTATACACCTGCTCCGGATGACTGTGTATTAGCCATCCATGAGCCGTCGGTGTACCATGCGTGTGCGCCGCTCGGCGTACGTACCTGGCCTGACAGCCACTCTTCCCTTGATGGAAATTCCACTTGGAAATTCCTTCTCAGTCTTAATCTGCCATCTGGAATATTGCCTTTGGTCGCAATGATGGGTAGATCCCTACTCATTTTGGCGGCAATAGTCGTATGGCCTTTCCCTGTGTAGTCCGTTCGCCATAGGCCACTGTCGATCATCCTTTTGTGAGCCGCCATTGCCTCTCTCTCAATCCAGATCGGGAGGTCCGGCAGCCCCAGGATGATGTTCAGTGCTGCTCCGGGAGTGGTTCTCAATGCTCCGGTAATACCCAAACAAGCCAGCCTTTGCAGTCTGGCCAGTTTCTGGGCATTAGTGGCTCTGGTCACCGCTGGCCACCAGACCACGGATCCGTAGGAAATCCTCGGTCTTATCACAGCAGTGTACAGCCACTGGAGGATGTAAGGTTTTAAACCCCACTTCCTACCTACCGTTCTCCTTAGTTGCCACATAATCGCGGTTGTCTTATTCACCACCTGTTCAACGTGTGCCTTCTACGTCAATTTACTGTCTAAAATAACTCCCAAATATTTGACTTGTTGACTTAGGCTCAGTCTCGTCTGGTAGAGTATGGGATGTATAAAACCTGCTAGATTTCGTTTCCTTGTGAAGAGAATGAGTTCGGTCTTCCCTGGGTTTACTGAGAGACCATTCTTCTCACACCAACCTTGAACTATCCGACACGCCACCTGCATACGCTCGCAGACCGTTCTCACGAACTTGCCCGTGATCATTACTAGCCCGTCGTCAGCATATGCTTGTGCGTAGAATCCCTCAAGATTTAACCTTCTCAGGAGGCTGTCCATCACCAGGCACCACAAATGTGGCGAGAGGCAGCTGCCTTGTGGGCAACCCCCTCTTACCCCGGCCTCGTCGCGAACTTCTCCCAGCGTGGCGCTGATCTTTCGGTCTTCCAGTGCCGTTTTTACCCACTTGACCAAATGAACTGGTGTTCTCTTGGCCTGGAGGGCTTGACAGATAGTTTTCGTTTTAGCCTTATCGAAAGCTCCTTCTACGTCAAAGAATAGCGCTAGCGCCATTTCTTTGTTTTCTATTGCCTTTTCAGCCCTTCTAACTACAGAATGGAGAGCCGTTTCAGTCGACTTCCCCCTTCTGTAGGCGTGCTGATTATCATGTAGAGGAGAATCAGTTAAGATCTCTTCCATGATGAACCTGTCAATGATTTTTTCCATTGTCTTCATTAGAAATGAAGTTAGACTTATAGGCCTAAATGACTTGGGATGGGAATAGTCTCTCTTCCCTGCCTTGGGGATGAAGACGACATCCGCTGCTCTCCAAGCTTGTGGAACGTACCCTAGTGCTATGCTGGCCTCGAATACTCTCTTTAAGTAAGGGAGTAACGTGTCAAGGCCCGCCTGCAGCATCATGGGTATAATTCCATCCGGCCCTCCTGCCTTATATGGACTGAACTCCGCCACTGCCCAAGTTAAGGATTCCTCAGTCACCACACTGCGGGCAAGGTTCCAGTCCATCTCTGGCTCTGGTTCCTCATCCCAGTTGGTAGTCTGTACCTCTCCGGGGAAGTGGGTTTTTAGAAGAAGCTCTATCGTTTCCTCTCTGTTCGCCGTCCATTGTTCGCCTGTTTTCAGAGAGCCAATCTCTTTTTGTCTTTCCGAGCCCAGCAGCTTAAGCAGACGCGCTGAGTCCGAGAGAGACTCCATCTCTCCACAGAATTTCCTCCAGCTGTCTCTTTTGCTGCCTCGGACCTCGATTTTAAATTTCCTTCTGGCTTCCAGATACACATCCCAGAGCTCCTGCCGCCCTCCCCTGAAAGCGTGGCGGTGTGATCTTCTCACGTCTTTTTTAAGACGGTCCAGAGTATCACTCCACCAAGGCAGCCTCTTGGCGCTCGCTTTCTTAAGTGGGCACGCTTGTTCATAGGAGTCGACGATTACACTGTTTAGCTTTACCACCTCAATTTTTAGTTCTTGTTTTGATGAAATAGCCTGCCCTAAAGTTCCCATGGACATTACCAGACTTTCCCTAAATTTGTTCCAGTCTGTTGCCCTCGGAATTCTTTTTAGTGGCTTCTCCATCTTATCCGATTTAATTTCAAATCGGATCATTCTATGATCGGACATAGTTATGTCCCTACTTACCATCCAATTGACTACCTTTTCCGCAAATGCTCGAGTTACCACTGTAATATCAATAACCTCCTGACGAAGCCGATACTCATGTGTAAAGTATCCTCTTTTTATTCATGGGATTGTCGCATTCCTATTCATAAAAAAGGGTCACTTTACACACTTGTTGCATAAATAACTATTATACGCGTAGCAGCAAGGGGTTCTATGAATTTGACTTACTATACTTTTTGCATTGCCACGGTATGTCTTCCACATTCAAGTGGGGTGATTAAGTGACTTATTTAGTAGTAGGTCGTGGACAAACAACTGCAATCGATAAGAACTATTGACATAATGGCTGTCCACCGCCTACTTGGCGTTATATTTTGATGGAACCTTGTTTTCGGTCATTAAATTGGGTTATGTTTATTAATTTGTTTTAAATTGTAATTTGTAACATGAAATATAAATAATAAATGAAATCAATAAACAGTTTTAATTATTATTTTATGTACAGGGTGGCTTGAAAATGTATGAGGAACTCGAAAATAGTAAGAAATACAGTGTCCGTCAAACTAGGGCAAAATTGCGCATTTTGGTGCCTAAAAATATGCCATTTGGAAAGTTTTAAAATTCGGAGTATTTCCGAAGATATCCGAAAAAAGCCGAAATATAGAAAAATCGTTTTATTTTATTCCTGAGCATATTTAAAAACAAGATTTCAAATTGAGTTGCATTTTTGCATTGCCACTTTTTCCGCTTTATCCCATGGTGGTATTATCAGTTGCGAATCCGACGTTTCGTCTTCAAGGGATCATCATCAACTTCCTTTTTTTAAATACGAACTTAATTTTTTTTATCGTTTTTCGGATGGTATTGGCGTTATTAATATGAATAATGTGTTTTTTTTTAAATTTTTTTTTATTTTAATTTTTGTTAATTATTTATTTTGTTTTAGGGTAAAAAATAAAAAAACCTGTTTATCCAATTTTCCACTTAACACAAAAAACAAAATAAAATATTTGTATAAAATATAAATATTTCAAAAGTAACAAACTATTTCAAATTACGTCCAAGTAATAATTAAAAAAAAATAAAAAAAAAAATTAAAAAATGTAAATAAAAATAAAAAAAATAAAAACACCTTCATATTAATAACGCCAATACCATCTGAAAAACGATAAAAAAAAAATTCGTATTTAAAAAAGAAAGTTAAAGACGAAACGTCGGATTCCAAACTAGATACCACCATTGGATAGAGCGGAAAAAGTGGCAATGCAAAACAACAATTCAATTTGAAATCCGTTTTTAAATAAGCCCAGGAAAAAAATAAAACGATTTTTTTAAATTTCGATTTTTTTGCGGATATCTCCGGAAATACTGGGAACCCCCCCCCCCCCCTCCCCCCCAATACATACACTCGAATTCGAACCATCTTTCTTGACAACTTTTACTACTTTTTGACGAAATATATTTAAATTTTCAACTTCTGTCAACTACTGTCATCAGTATCTTTGAATTTTCAAATCTGGCAACACTGATGAGCAACACATTCGTCATAGGCTTACGGAGTGGGCGTAGCACTATTTATTTATTCATTTTCAATTAATACCATGTAAATAAATATTCATTTTCACGAAACGACCTCGTGAAAATTGCTCTATTTTCGCACACCTATAAAATCACAATTCCCCAGTTTCAATCCCAGTCGGCTTGTTAGCGTATACACGCAATCGAAGGCTGCAAAAAAAATAAATGAAAATGTCCACACCCTAGAGAGCCCATGCATGATGGAATTGGCTAGCGCGGTGTTGCCACCTGAGTATAGCAAAAAGTCCCACGAGGAAATTTTTAAAATTAAAATTTTTACCTATTTGTTTTCTCTTATGCAAATTTAAAAAACATTTTAAAATGCCATTATAACGTCATTGTCTTGCATAACGCCATAAATCTTTACCACTAGATGGCGCGGGCTGTCCACTAGTTGATCTACAATACTAAACTTAATTCCCCTAAATGATGATGACGTCAATAGCCTCTTAATTTTTGTGCACCTCAATCGGGCTGAATCACTCAAGGTGGCAACGCTGGGTTCGCGCGCTTGAACTTGACATTAAACCAATCTATTAGCTAAATGAACTTAATTCATTGGCGTGCAACAAACAAATGTCAGACGGTCATTATGCCGTTAAACGAATTTGGCGTTTATGGAATTAAACGGGGACGCGTAGGAAGTCTAAATGTATCCAAGAAGAAAAAAGATTCGGACTTCTTTAGGCATTGCTCCATAAGAAAGCATCCTGCAAAAATGTCCTTTTTGTTATACCGCGACGTTGCCAAGCTACAATTTCTTAACCCAATTTATCACGTTGTCAAGCGAAACGTAGTCGAAAGCTCTGGGCAAGTTACAAAAGCAAGTGACGAAGCCAAGCTACTCGCTTACCTGTCAACATTGGCAAATGATGGAAAGGGTAACGAGAATAGAAGAAATTCTTGATTTTCCAGCTTTTTTCAGATCATTAATTTCAATAATATTATTGTTATTTTACTTAAGGATATCCAAGGTCAAGTGGGCGGAGCCTAATACAAGGTCCCCTTGGAAAAATAATGATAAGGACAAGGGGGTGAGTGCTCTCCGTCGTAACTTTACTACCCTTCTCATTTTAGGGCTGTATACGAGGCAATAGTATCGGTCGATTTTATGACGAAAGGTAAAGAAAAATCGATATCGATTTTTATTTTTTGAAAAATTACGTTTCTTACTACTATACTTATAGTGTTGATCCTGCGGAATTCAAAAATGATGTCAGTTTTCTTGAAAAACGATTAGTGTTGGAAATATGATTTTTTTTAATTAATTAAAATTTTTAGACCGAATTTGAGCTCCTATAAAAAACTTATCGCATCAGCACGACGGTATTGGCAACGCTGCTCATTCAATTTGCTTCCAAAGAAATAGATTTCACTCTATAATAATTAACAGCAGTGCAACAATGGGCCAAACAAAAAATGCTTCCAAAGATAATTTCCGATAGTATCACGCACAACAGAAGAAAATTAACTTACGATCTTCGTTCGAAGCCGAAATAATTTCTAATAAATTTTAATTACGCATAGAAAGCGTAAATTTTCCTTTCGACTAAACCAATTATGTATGGGCAATCGGTCCCGCTGATGAGATGCAAGGAGTTTCATCGATTTCGGTGTTAATCGAACGCTTTGAACTTGAAATCGAATTTATGTTTTTCGGCCCAGTAATCAAGAGCTCGACTATGTGAGAATTCGTACAATCAATATCCAGACAAATGAGGGTCGCGGCTACTGTCAAAATCCAGACAAACCACATTTTCAGCATCGCAATCCTGAAACCCACAAAGGCAACACTGTCGCGAATTTTAGTCGGTGTTGATATGTAAGGATGTCAGCACGAGTTTCCTCAATTTCTTCTTCATGTACGAGATTTGGCAAGGTTCTATAGAAAGCAAGAAATGTTATAATCCTAAATTATCTCGTCCTAATCTCCAGTATAGAGCGCGCTTCTCGAATTCGGGGAAGAATTTTAGAAGCCGCTACATAACTAAATCGTTCGAAATGAAATATAATGGGAAATGACCTCAATGCCCGGCGCTTAAAACCGTACAATTTCAAATTTAATCACGAATTTAATTTTAGACGGGCGACAGATAAATTTATGTCGAAAAGCGCATATTATATGCAATATGGCAACGATCTTTCGAAAACGGAATTTCCAATAATATGTTTCATTGTCTTGGCCCATGACATTAATTCAATTAGTCCGTCGTAATAAACGATTTGAAATTTGTTATAGCCAGATTTTAGACTTGTTGACTTATTATTGTACAAACCAAAATTACCTCGTACGGAAGATATATCCGTATTCTTTTCATCCAAGGCACATCCTGACGTTGTTTCTCGCCCCCCAAACGTCGAGTCTCGTAACAAAACATTTTGTTGCATACACTACGGCCGTCGACAAAGGAACATTGTTTCCTTAAACGTAAAACTGGGTCACATCAACACACTTTTCAATTTATCCCGTCACGATGTCGTCAACGTACTTAACGGCTAATGTAGTAAGCGCGAAGCTTTTAGCTTATGTACCTTTAGAATCCCCTTAGGGACCGAGTTTATGAACGTGAGGCTCTTTATTAATTAAATTATATCATTGGAGATTTATACTTGTTTTGATACACTTCAACGCTTATCAATTAAAGTCAACTTGATAAAAAAGATAGTCCCTTCTATGAGATCATCTAAGTAAGGCTTTACCCTGTCAATATTAGAAGACCATGCACGAAGCCCCATCAAAATGTTGTCAAGGATTGTCCATGCCCTTGATAAAAAGAGTCCCCTCAATCTAAATATACAGGCCTACAAAAATGTCAGAGCAGCCTTCTGATCATTGTATATGAAAACCATGAAGTCTCGTTAAAAGGTCGTCAACATACTTAGCGGCTAAAATAAACGAATGCCCTCTAGGAGATCATCTAGGTAAAGGTCTACAGACATATCAGTGCAGGCAAGTGAAACAGCGTGGTCAAATCACATGCCTGGTGACCACGAAATACATTCAAAATGTCGTCCACATACCTAACGGCTAAAATAAACGAGTGCCTACCTAATAAGACAGTTCCCTCTATGAAATCATCTAGGTACAGGTCTAGAAAAAGACAAACCCCTTAAGTACAGGTTTACAAGAATATCAAATGGTGCGGTTAATTCACTTGAGTATACTCACCGATCAGGTCGGTGAGTATACGGTATCCACCAAGCTCCGTTAGTATATCGTCAACATACTTAACGGAACGTCCATCCCTCTATAAGATCCTCTAGATACAGGTCTAAAGAGGTATCTGAACAGGCAAATAAAACACCATTTTGTGTACACGCTTAGGGCAACAATACTGTTCTGACTCATTACCCGATGACCACATAGTTGTCCCACAAAGTTCGGTCAAAATATCGTCAACATACTTAACGGCTTAAAAAACGAATACCGACCTAATAAGAACGTCCCCCCTACGAAATCATCTAGGTATACGTCTACAAATATATGAAGCAAATGAGACAGCACCCGTCGCTATCAGAAGACCATGCACCGAGTTCCGTTAATATATCGTCAACATACTTAACGGTTAAAATAGACGAATATCCATGCACTTGATAAAAAAAAGACACACCCCTCAAGTACAGGTTTACACAAATTACACAAAACAGGCAAATGGTTCATTTACTTGACTATAAACTATAACTTGGTGTCTACGAAGCTCCGTTAGAATGTCGTCAACATACTTAACCGAACGTCCACCCCTCTATGAGATCATCTAGGTATAGGTCTAAAAAAGTATCTGAACAGGCAAATAAAACACCATTTTGTGTACACACTTAGGGCAACAATACTGTTCTGATCTGATTCATTACCTGATGACCACCTTGTTGTCTCACAAAGTTCGGTCAAAATATCGTCAACATACATAACGGCTTAAAAAATAAGAATACCGACCTAATAAGAATATCTCCTCTATGAAATCATCTAGGTATACCTCTACAAATATATGAAGCAAATGAGACTGCACCCGTCGATATCAGAAGACCATGCACCAAGTGCCGTCAATATATCGTCAACATACTTAACGGCTAAAATAGACGAATGTCCATACACTTGATAAAAAAAAACAAACGCCTCAAGTACAGGTCTACAAAAATATCAAATGGCGCGGTTAATTCACTTGACTATACTTGGTGTCTACGAAGCTCCGTTAGAATATCGTCAACATACTTAACCGAACGTCCAGCCTTCTATGTGATCATCTAGGTACAGGTCTAAAGACGTATCTGAGCACGCAGGCAAATAAAACCCCATTTTGGGTACACACTTAGGGCAACAATACCGTTGATTCTGCTCTGATTCATTACCTGATGACCACATAGTTATCTCACAAGGTTCGGTCAAAATATCGTCAACATACTTAACGGCTTAAAGAAAACGAATACCGACCTAATAAGAACATCCCCCCTATGAAATCATCTAGGTATAGGTCTACAAATATATCAGGCAAATGAGACAGCACCCGTCGATATCAGAAGACCATACACCAAGTCCCGTCAATATATCGTCAACATACTTAACGGCTAAAAGAGACGAATGTCCATGCACTTGATAAAAAAGACAAGCCCCTCAAGTACAGGTCTACAAAAATACCAAATGGCGCGGTTAATTCACTTGACTATACTTGGTGTTCATGAAGCTCCGTTAGAATATCGTCAACATACTTAACCCAACGTCCACTTCTCTATAAGATCATCCGGGTACAGGTCTAAAGAAGTATCTGAGTAGGCAAATAAAACCCCATTTTTGGTACACACTTAGGGCAACAATACTGTTGATTCCGATCTGATTCATTACCTGATCACTTAGTTCTCACAAAATTCGGTCAAAACATCGTCAACATACTTAACGGTTTAAAAAAACGAATACCGACCTAATAAGAACGTCTCCTCTATGAAATCATCTAGGTATAGGTCTACAAGTATATCAGGTAAATGAGACAGCACACGTCGACCTCAGAAGACCATGCACCAAGCCCCGTCCATATATCGTCAACATACTTAACGGTTAAAACAGACGAATCTCTTTGATAAAGAAAAAGACAAACCCCTCAAGTATATACAGATCTGCAAAAATATCAAATGGCGCGGCTAATTCACTTGACTATACTTGGTGTCTACCAAGCTCCGTTAGAATATCGTCAACATACTTAATCGAACGTCCAGCCCTCTATAAGATCATCTAGGTACAGGTCTAAAGAAGTATCTGAACAGGCAAATAAAACCCCATTTTGAGTACACACTTAGGGCAACAATACTGTTGATTCTGATCTGATTCATTACCTGATGATCACTTAGTTCTCATCAAATTCGGTCAAAACATCGTCAACATACTTAACAATTTAAAAAAAAACGAATACCGACCTCATAAGAACGTCTCCTCTATGAAACCATCTAGGTATAGGTCTACAAATATATCAGGTAAATGAGAGAGCACATGTCGATATCAGAAGACCATGCACCAAGACCAAGCCCCGTCAAAATATCGTCAACATACTTAACGGTTACAATAGACGAAAGACAAACCCCTCAAGTATATACAGGTCGGCAAACATATCAAATGGCGTGGCTAATTCATTTGACTATACTCGGTGTCTGTCAAGCTCCGTTAGAATATCGTCAACATACTTAACCGAACGTCCAGCCGTCTATGATATCATCGAGGTACAGGTCTACAGAAGTATCTGAGCAGACAAATAAAACACCATTTTGGGTACACACTTAGGGCAAAAATAGTGATCATTACCTGATGACCACATAGTTGTCTATTACCGTCTAAAGTATGCACCCTTAGAAACCCTGAAGCGTATACCCTTAGAATGAGGGCCTGCTTGAGAACACAACGCTCCTCGACGAATGTCCACCTAGTAAAAGACACTAGCCTCTATGATATCATCCAAGTATTAGAGCACATAAATGAAACAGCACGATAGTATCGTTTAAACATTCACGGCAATGATACCTATGATTTCCCCCGACTGTATGTGATGACCACGAAGTTGTCCCACAGAGCCCGTCAATATGTTGTCAACATACTTAACGGTTTAAGTATTGACCGTGACCCAGGGGAATAGGGCTTTCTACATGGAGGAAGGCTCCCTATAACAAATTAGGTAAATAAATTATATCCTTACACTTATTTTGATACTCTTCACAGTGCCATCAGAACAATACAGAGCGGCCAATAACGAAATGCATCATCTAGGTATACAGTATACCAACTAACAGAGCAGGTAAATGAAAGGGCAGGATTAATTTTTGGGGACAAAGTAATTGGCCATTTAGGACAATAATACTGCTAGTTCTCCCATAGGGCATGCCGTCAATATATCGTCAACATACTTAACGGCTAAAATAGACGAATGTTCATAAAGAAAGACAAACCCCTCAAGTACAGGTCTACAAAAATATCAAATAGCGCGCTTAATTCACTTGACTATACTTGGTGTCTACCAAGCTCCATTAGAATATCGTCAACATACTTAACAGAACGTCCAGCCGTCTATGAGATCATCTAGGTACAGGTCTACAGAAGTATCTGAGCAGACAAATAAAACACCATTTTGGGTAAACCCTTAGGGCCAAAATAGTGATCATTACCTGATGACCACATAGTTGTCTATTACCGTCTAAAGTATGCACCCTTAGAAACCCTGAAGCTTT
>MU183733.1:8840-45732 GCA_016904865.1 Pissodes strobi
TTAGTTTCGATGCTAGAACCTCACTGAGTAATCACACCGGTTACAATGTTATATTACTTTACGCACTAGTGCGTAAAATAAATTATTTTACGCACTAGTGCGTAAAATATATTATTTTACGCACTGCCCTAAACGTCAAAAAATATGTCAGTAAACGTCAAAAAATATGTCAGCTTTACTTTACGCACTAGTGCGTAAAATACCTTACTTTACGCACTGCACATTAAAAAGGCCTATTTTACGAATCTTAGAGAGTGCGTAAAGTGAGTATTTTACGCACGGTAGTAGAAAAAAAGTTTTTTAATGCAATTTTTCGTCCGACGCTAAAGCAATGCTAGCTATTTGACGGAAAAATATTAGCTGATGGGCGACCAGCAAAAATTCATTCCATCCCCTATTTATTCAACTGTAGGAGCCTGCTAGTTGTTAAAATGGTTGTGCTAACCAGTGCTAGGTCTAAGCTCTTATTTGACGGAAAAAACTGAGGGGCGGCCAACAAAAATTCACTCCATGTAGGGGTGTGCTAGCTCTCAAAATAGTAGTGCTACCCTATGCTAGGTCTAAACTTGCTGTGCTAGCAGTTTGAGAGAAAAATAATTAAGTGGGGGGGGGGGGGGGCAGTGAGAAGTTGTTCGCAGTCGTGGAAAACCCCACCAATTCGAATTTCAGCCGAGGTCTCTTTGTGGTACCTAATCAGGTGCCGGTAGGTTCCCAATTTTTTTTTCGTTTAAATCGCTCTGGTCCGAACCGCTACACCGATGGCATCGATTTCGGTCGATATTTTTTTTTTTGGAACCTGCCCGGTAGGTTCCACGGATCCCTAATGTTCAGATTCGGTGTTTTTGACCCCGAAAACTCTCGAGTACCAATTAGACCAAATCGCAACTAACGTTCCCTTTAACCAAAATGGTTGTGCTAGGTCTAAGCTTGCTGTTTTGACTGAAAAATATTAGCTGAGGGGCGGCCAGCAAAAATGCATTCCATCCTCTATATATTCAACTGTAGGGGTGTGCTAGCTCTTAAAATGGTTCTGCTAGTCTGTACTAGGTCTAAGCTTCCTGTGCTAGCAATTTGACGGAAAAATATTAGCTGAGGGGCATTATGTAGCAGGTTAACGGACCTGACGTGGGTAGGCCGAGTGCACGTCCATATATGCTGCGAAGCACGAGTTTAGGTAGAAAATAAGGTTGCACCTTAGGACCTTACGCACATATGTGCTTGAAAGAATCTGGTTTGTAGATTGTAGATTGCTAGGGAGTCATTTCAGCTAGTTTCAGCCGCCCGGCCCTTCTACCTTTACAGATATTTTGTGACTCTACAACTTAATTTGTGTTCAAACGAAGTTATTTTCTTGAGAGGTAGTTAACTCACTTCTTGAGGTCACAGGTGTACTCCGTCAAGGTACTTGAGCCTTTTGCAGGGTTGGGTTGGGCGGTTTCAGTTACATTATTCCAAAATCTGCATTGGTCGTCGTCTGCTTTGCCTATTGCCTTGAGGTTGTATTTGGCGACAGTTCTAATATATGCTCTGTTCATGTCTAAGAGCTGTTCTGCTCTATTCGCGGATGATAAACCTTTTCGCCTGTCTTAGTCCTGGAGTGGTTCTCCAGTAGGACGTTGGCCTTTTTTCCATTTAAGTGAAGAGTAGAGGCTGTGTGCATGTATGAATCATACTAAACACTTTGTATTCCATGCAAAAATTTTGCATGGAATACAAAGTGTTTCATTTAGTATTTTTTCCATTTGTCTATTTCTTCGGTGATGTGGCTCTTCGTAAGGCCACAGTAGGACTCTGGACCATAATATGGTGCTCCAGTTCCTTCTTTCGCAAGGCAGTCTTCTTGCCCTCTATGCCTCTATCTCCCGGAACTCACATTAAAGTTACCTGGTTGCGTGTTGCTAGTTGTTTTTGGGTTTCCTTACATTCCCAGACTAGCTTTGACATGTACTTGAAAGCTTTTAAAGCTTTTAGAGCCGCCTGTCTGTCTGAAAATATGTAGATGTGCTTTCTGTGAAGTCCTTGTGTGAGGCACTCTTTTGCACATATATTGATGGCAAGCACTTCCGAAGATGAAAGATGGTTGTATATATGCCTAGCGGTTTGGGAAGCTTACAGTTTGGACCTGAAATGCCCAATCCTGCTCTTTTCGCTAGTTTTGAACCATCTGTGTACCACAGCGATGCGTTATCGGCCTGAAGTAGTCTTTTACTCTTCCATTATTGGCGGCCATCAATAACCGCTGCGAATGGGACATCTAGGACCAACATGACCGTCATTTGGTCACTAGGTTTGCTGGCATTTTCTTCAAAGATGCGCAGGTGACTAGTCAAATCTCCAGGCTTGAATTTGCCTATTTGCCTATCAGCACTGATATTCACCTCCTTCTTCACGCTGAGATGAAGAGGAGGCATGCTCAGCAGTACCTCTAAGGATGCGGTAGGGCACGTTGACATTGCCCCTGTTATTCCCAGACATATATCAGCCTTTTGCACCTTATTAAGTTTGGTCCGAGCGGTGTACCTGCTGGGTTTTTGGCCACCATACCAGCGAGACATAGGTGACCATGGGCTTTTTTATTGTTTGGTAGATCCAATATACCATTTTTGGTTTTAGGCCCCGTGTCTTGCCAACTAGTTTGCGGCATCTGCAGAATGCCGCTGTGGTTTTAGAGATGGTGTTTTCTAGATGCTTGTTCCATGTACGTTAAACTGTGTTCCGTGTAGGATGGGCGCTCTCAGTTCTAGCTTCCTTCGTTTTGTAAACGGGATAAGAATAGCTTTCCTAGGATTTAGGGAGGGTCCCTTCCCTTCGCTCCAATTATTGATGATGTTTAGGGCATTTTGCGTGCGGTTTGAAATTACGCCTTCATCTTTGCCCTTTATTATTACTACTAGGACGTCTGCGTAGTCTAGAACTACTCAGAGTGGTAAGAATTTTATCCACTACTAGTGTCCACAGTAGAGGGGTGAGAACACCTCCTTGAGGGCACCCTTTCACTGTGCTGACGGTTGTTGGCGCTCCGTTTATTTATGCTGTTACGAAGCGGTGCTTTAGCATTATTTCTGTTCTTCTTATGATTGGGAGGTCAACTTCCCACTATAGAAGTGCTCTTCTGATGAACTGATGTGAGGTATTATCAAATGCTCCCTCTATGTTAATGGACGCAGCAAGAGCAATTTCTTTGCCGTCGATTGTCTTATCTGTGTCTTTAACTAGACAGTGCAGTGCACTTAATATGGATTTGCCTGCTTGATAGGCGAACTGCCTAGGATGGAGCGGTTTCTCGTTAGAGTTTTGCTTCTTATGTAGTGATCGATTGCTTTCTCCATTGTTTTGGGGAGAAAGGAGGTTAGGCTGATGGGACGGTAACATATCACATAAATATCACATTTGCCTCCCTCCAAGCTAGTGGTATATGCCCTAGGATAAAGCTAACTTTGAAGATTTTCTGTAGGTGTATCTTCAGAATCTCATAGCCTTTCTGAAGCAGGGCAGGGAAGATCCCGTCTTTGCCGGGGGATTGTATTGTAGGGCTTAAAGCTATTGATTGCCCATTTTGTTCTATTTCCTGCCAGTATTTTATACCTCCCGTTCGGGCTTTGCACCCCTTCGTTGGAATGATTAATCTCGTTCTGGGTATGTTCTACGATTTGTGATCCAGGGAAGTGAGCCTATAATAGTATCCTTAAACTTTCCTTCTGATCGTTGCAGTATTCTGCGTCTGGCTTTTTTAATAGGCCAATACCGCTTGAATAATTTTTTGAATGGATTTTTTTGTAGACGCTGTGCTGGGGCTAACTCATCTATGCCCTCGCAGAATTGCCACCATATCTAAGTTCTTTGTTGTACTTTGTGAGGGCTGCTTTATACTCTGCCCAGTTTCCCGTAATTTTTGCATTGTTGAACAGCTTTCTGGCATCGCGTTTTAAGCGACTCAGAGTCTCGATCCACCAAGGCACGTCTCTGCAGATTACCTTTTGTAAGACGGTACAGCTGTTTTCGCAGGATTTTCTGATTGCATTGATTAAACTGTTAGATGTTGTCTCTAGCCCTTCAACGGTCTTTGGGTCGCTAGGGAATTCATCTAGACTCAGACAGAGACCCTCTACGTAAGAGTCCCAGGAACTGGTTTGGGTGGGAGACACAATCTGCCGAATTGCTGGTTCGCTTGGGTATTTATATAATAAAATGTGCTGATCATTGCACGTTTAGGGTTTATAATCGCTTGCGTTGACCGCTCGCGTTGTTTATAATTTATATTGAATGTTTTTGCATGATATATTCCAAGTTCCAATTCAAACTTGGTGATATTTACTTAGTAGTTTATGCATTTTAGTACTTCATAATATTAACAAGTAATATTTTGGCGCCGATTTAATTAATTGAATGAATAGATCGCGTATCTTGCAAAGTAAATATCTCTTTTGGCATTGTTTTAACTAAATCAGGCAACCAACTAGATAAAAGTCACAATATAATCTGGTCGCAACTTCCGGTTTCATGGAAACTTTCGCTAACAGTGTTAGACAACTTTTCTATTGTAATATATTTGCATAGTGAGCGCGGCAGTTCCCAATGGCTCCACTACGTTGTACATTATTACAGATATATCTATATCTAGTCTTTCCTTGAAAATTGCGGTTAATTGTAATGTTATATAGCTACTCATTCAAAAAGTCAGACAGTGATACAGTATATTCTCGAATGTATTATTATTATTTATAATAATGCATTTCTTTAGTTTAACCAGAGTATAACAAACCAACGAGTGGCGACAGCTGGGGGACCAAATTTTGCTGCGCATGTGCGAAATATGAAGTTCTTCCGTCAAACTGACTAACCCAAACTTTTGTTCTTGTTGTAGCGCGTCAATTACGAATTCTGATAAGTGCGTTTTAGTTTTGAATTGTGTCATAATTTCAAAACAGAATAAGTGTATAATCATGCCGGGTATTTCGTGTGCATATCGTGCCTGTTCAATTAAGTCTGGAGATGGAAAATATTTCTTCAAATTTCCTCTAAAGAATATGACCGATAAGTACATAGCTACTAACACTAATCCTCAATATAATGGTTGTTATTTTTTATATTGAAATTTAAATTAATTGTGAGTAATTACTCTTGAAGAATAGATAAATTTTGATACAGGAGTATTAGTGGTGAAAAAGTACAATTTATAAGTGATAAATTCAATTCCAAAAGACGTTAGGTACATGTAATGTGTATTGCTAGACTGTTCTAAGTTTCAAGTTTTTTTTTTATCCAGCAATATGATATCTCCACATTCTGCATTGAGCAAAAATTTTCAAAAGTAGAATAATAATGCACCCGTATATTTGCTTAAAAAGTGGTCTTTCTTATTTATAGTATGTTCCTATAAAATTTGTTATGCTGTTCTCACATGAAGAATCTTTGGGCAATTTCCAGCAAAATAATTCTATTGTAAAGGAATTAAATTATTCCAGCCTGTATTAGTTTGTAGAAGTTATTTGTTGTAAGGTCTGGGTTTTATGTTTAGTAGGCCTGATATTTTTCATAGTAACCTAAAAAGAGAACCTAACCAACGATTTCTATTTCGCGGAAAATAGAATAGAAGAGGAAGAGCGGTTCGGTTTGTGTAATCACAAAATATTTTGTGTATGTAATGTAAAGGGTTTCTCTCTAGCATAACCTGTCTTTAATGCGTTTGAATCACAGATGTAATATTCTAGTTTGAATCATACCCTAATTTCCAGTAAATCTTCCCGATTCTTCCGAACAACAAATTTGGGTAATATTAAATATTTTGGAGAGATTATGCTTCTGTTTATCAATGTCTGCTACTATGGTATAAAAGACAATGAAAAGGAGTTTACTACAAACAAAAGATTAAGGATTTTTTGAAAATAGACAGAAAAACATCATTGGAGGTTGGCCCCCCAATAACAATGAGCTAGTTGGGAATTATGGATATTTAGGCATCAAGTTGGGAACAGTTATTTGTTGCCAAAAAAACTGACCTTAACCAATAATTCAAAAAAAATAGTATCTTCCTAAACAAAAATTCAGGTTATCGTCAAAAAAGAAATTAGCAGAATTGCTATTTGATTCTGTTTCTAAAACACCGTAATTAAATCAGCATTATTTAGTTATTTTATGTGATAACTCAACCTCTCAAGAGACATATTTTCTTGTAAGATTTTTGTTAACTTTTAATTTGTTTCTGTTTTTTTTTTTTTGTTTTTTTTTATTAAACATAATATTTGTTGTACACAAGTATAGCATCCATATATAAAGGGTGTCTCAATAAGAAGTGACTATTTTGTTATTTGGATACAACGAAATATAATGGAATATTTTAAACTTTATGCCTTTATTGTAAAACTAAAACATGGGAATTAGGTATGAAATATAATATATCTCAAATGACCACCTCGGCAAGTTCATAGACGAGTTTATATCGGTAGATTTATAACAAAATTACATCACACTTGACGTTTGGAGGTTTTGCTCTAGGTCTTTGAATATAAATGACCTCTAGGTACTCTAGTTTTGCCAAATGTGTAGATGTCTAATTCAAGTCCACTTACATTTTGATTGCGAATTGTAAAATATGTCACATGCAGAACTTAGCTGGCATTCCAAAACTGCAATAATATGTGCCTTGATGTGTTATAAATGCTTCAATTTCTGGGTATAATGACAAGCTTCAAATCTCTACTCCTCCTGTATTGTAATAAAAAATTGCAAAATGACCAAGTTTGTGTTAAATATAATTTTTTTAAGTTTTATAAATTTCAGTCATCATAGGTAGATCTAATGAAATTTTACTTTCAGTGCCAAAGTCTGAACAGAAGCTTCTATTAGAAGTGATACTCTGGATAAACCATGTTAAACAGATGATGGCATATAGACTATGTGAAGTTCTCTGTGAGGAAATGTATTTTTCTAAGATAACCTCTGCAAGAAAGCACTACGTACCTGATGCAAGTATTGATAAATATCAACAGTGGGTAATTAGGCCAAGTCAAGATTCATCTCAAGAACCACCAAAGAAAATCAAGATCCTTGCAGGTAAATCTTTGTAGCAACTTTTCATTGACATAAAAAAATCAAAGTATCAGTATTGGTTCTAATGGCACAAACTGTTACAGCTATTTCGTTTGTCTAATCATTATGACTGAATTTAGCAACATCATGTTGAATTCCATGAGTAGAAAAATTTTATTGGTTGGATTTATTATTTACAAGTGACTTATAAAACAGTAATTACCCTGGTACTCATAATTCAGAAATTTCACCTCATCCTATAATCACCATTATTCAATAAACAATATGTACTAAAAACACTACCGGTTTTATGAGTTATGTACCTAATAGAATGTTTCTACTGGTCACATAAATAGTTCCAGTTTTTATCTGAGTTGTACTAATTGATATTTGTCAGACACTTTATTAGTACTAACATGATATTGTTTCACTGCAAGTAAATAGCCTTATGCTTGTTGTTAATACTGTGTCAACAATACCTAATACCTTATTATTATCACTTTCAGGTCCTAGTATTTCAAAAGATGAAGAAACAAAATGGGTGAATTTGGATGATATTCAACCAATCAACATAAGAAAAGATAATTCTGTTCTACCTTCTCATATTTCACCAACTATACACTGTGGGCAAAATTAAATTGGAACCCTCTTTAATGCTTAATAACTTTTTTATTTTCAAAGGATTTTTTATCATTTTTGGATATGTTATGGCCCAAGGTATTGGGATTAAAAAGAACTTTGCAAAGACGATCTACTTCAGGGGCGTACAGAAAATGGAGTATTTTTTAAAACCAATGTATTTCAGGTCGCTGCAAAAATCGACCAAATGGAATAAAGATGTAAAAAATGGACAAAAAAGATTTGAAAGGGTTCGGAATAGTGACCATTAAAAAATAAGGTCTATACAAACAAAATTAAAATTGATACTTTAATTTTGATAAAACCATGTCTTGTTGGCCAAGTTAAATTGGATCCTTTTTTAATGCTTAGTGACCTTTTATTTTCAAAGGATTTTTTATAATTTTTGGATAAGTTATGACCTGGCGTACAGAAAAGGGGGTATTTTACCAAACCAATGTATTTCAGGACGGTGCAAAAATCGTCCAAATGAAATAAAGATGTAAAAATGGGCAAAAAAGATTTGAAACCGTTCGGAATATTGACCATTAAAAAACGAGGTCACTACAAATAAAAAATGTATACTTTAATTTTGGTAAAGCCATGTCTCGTGGGCCAAATTAAATTGGATCATTTTTTAATGCATAGTAACTTTTTATTTGCAAAGGATTTTTTATCATTTTTGGATAAGTTGTGGTCTAAGGTATTGGGATTAAAAAAAACTTTGCAAAGACGATCTACTTCAGTGGCGTACAGAAAAGGGAGTATTTTTCAAAACCAATGTATTTCAGGTCGTTGCAAAAATCGGCTAAATGAAATAAAAATGTAGAAATGGGCAAAAAAGATTTGAAAGAGTTCGGAATATTGACCATTGAAAAACTAGGTCAATACAAACAATAATAAAAATGGATACTTTAATTTTGGAAAAACCATGTCTTGTGGGCCAAGTTAAATTGGATCTTTTTTAATGCTTAATGACCCTTTATTTTCAAAGGATGTTTTATCATTTTTGGATATGTCATGGCATATTAGATTCAAAAAGAAATATGTAAAGCAAGTCTACTTCAGTAGCGTACATTAAAATTTAAAATAATTATTTTTTAAATTTAAAAAATTTTAAGTGGATTCAAAACTTCTGTACGCCAAGGAAGTAGACGCTCTTTGCAAAGTTCTCTTTGATTCTAATCTCTTAGGCCATAACATGTCCATTAAAAAAGAATCCAATTTAAGTTGAACCACGAGATATTGGTTTACCAAAATTAAAGTATAAATTTTAATTTTGTTTGTAGTGTCCTCGTTTTTTAATGCTCAATATTCCGAACCGTTTCAAATCTTTTTTTGCCCATTTTTACATGTTTATTTCATTTGGCCAATTTTTGCAACGTTCTGAAATACATTGGTTTGGAAAAATACACCCTTTTCTGTACGCTACTGAAGTAGAGCCTCTTTGCAAAGTTCTTTTTAATTCCAATACCTTAAATGATAGAAAAACCTTTGAAAATAAAAAAGTTTTCAAGCAAATTAAATTGAATCTTTTTTTAATGCTTAGTGACTTTTATTTGCAAAGGATTTTTTTATCATTTTTGGATATGTTATGGCCTAAGACATTAGAATTAAAGAAAACTTTGCAAATCGTGTCTACTTCATTGGCGTACACAAAATTTGGTATCTACTTAACATTTTTAAAATTAAAAAAACAATAATTTTAAATTTTAATGTACGCCACTGAAGAAGACCCGCTTTACAAATTTCTTTTTGAATCTAATATCTTAGGCCATGACATATCTAAATGATAAAAAATCGTTTGAAAATAAAAGATCATTAAGCATTAAAAAAGATGCAATTTAACTTGGCCCACAAAACATGGTTTTTCCAAAATTATAGTATCAATTTGTATTTTTGTTTGTATTGACCTAGTTTTTCAATGTTCAATATTCCGAATCCTTTCAAATATTTTTTGCCCATTTCTAGACCTTTATTTCATTTGACCGATTTTTGCAACGACCTGAAATACATTGGTTTTGAAAAATACTCCCTTTTCTGTGCGCCACTAAAGTAGACCGTCTTTGCAAAGTTCTTTTTACTCCCAATACCTTAGGCCATAACATATCCAAAAATGATAAAAAATTCTTTGAAAATAAAAGGCCATTAAGTATTAAAAAAGAATCCAATTTAACCTGGCCCACAAGACATGGTTTTATCAAAATGAAAGTATCAATTTTAATTTTGTTTGTATTGACCTTATTTTTTAATGGTCACTATTCCGAACCCTTTCAAATCTTTTTTGTCCATTTTTACATCTTTATTCCATTTGGTCGATTTTTGCAGCGACCTGAAATACATTGGTTTAAAAAAATACTCCCTTTTCTGTACGCCACTGAAGTAGATCGTCGTTGCAAAGTTCCTTTTAATCCCAATACCTTAGACCATAACATATCCAAAAATGATAAAAAATCCTTTGAAAATAAAAAAATTATTAAGCATTAAAAGGGTTTCAATTTAATTTTGCCCACAGTGTATATGCTGAAAAGCTGCAATGTCAACCAGGACTACATAATAAATCAGTATATAAGGCCCTTGAAATAAAAATGAAGACAATGACTGATAAGGATAAACACTGCATCCGTTGTATCGATGGGTGACAAACTTCGTAGTATTTCAGAAGATTGTATTTTAAATTTAAAGTATATATTTTTAAAAGTGGAAGGCATATCAAGTGACATGGACTCGAACTTTATTGATTTGACTAAATGTCTAGAAATTACACCTGAAAATACAGAGTTTCAGGTAGGAGGTGAGAATATGTTCTATATTTTTGACCCATGTCATTTAATTAAGGCCACCCGTAGTAACTTAAGCAGAGCTTTTGCTTTCAGGGTAGAAAAACGTCTTCGTCATTTATTAAATGTTTCTATAATTTCGATAAAAAGCAATTCTACAGGTGAGCACCTAAACTCACTAATTCTCACCTTAATCCCACAACTTTTGAAAAAATGAGAGCGAGTTATGTCGCTCAACTTTTAAGCGACTCGACTCAATTGCCAGTGGTATGAATACATACATGAGTTTGGGTGCACTTCCAAATGAAGCTTTCGCAACAATTTAAATTGTAGAAAAATCTAGTAATCTGTTTGATATCTTGAACTCTTTATCATTAAATAATTCTTATAAATTTAAGAATGTATTTGACAGATCTGATTCACAGTTGAAATTTTTAAACGAAGCTTTGGATTTTTTGCCAAATTTAAAGGTATTAAACAAAAATGGTCAAGATTATTAAATGTTGGTCTATTAAAATAAGAGGTCTTCTCAGTTTATAGCAAACACTTTTAAACTGTTAGTATAAATATCTTAAAACCAGAAGACTGATTGTTTAGAAAATTGCTTTGGAAGTGTAAGGCAAGAGGGAGACAATTGCATAAATCCCACACCAATACAGTTTCAAAGTGCCTTCAGAAACTTATTTTTGCAGATTTATTTCCACTCAAATCACATGAATTGTAGGGAGGATTTAGATAATGTTCTCATTATTTTAAAATCCATGGACATGGTAGAAATTATTAATAAGGAGTCGGAAACATCAACTGCAGCAATTTCCTTGCCTGATTGCAATTACCGTAAAGAAACCGTTTCAACACAGAATGCTATCTATTATGTCTGTGGATATTTGATGAAAAGGTGTCTGGAAGTACATTCATGTGACATTTGCTATGCTTTTAGCAGAGAATGTACTAGTATTGATGTAGACAAACTACTGTCTCATTTTAAAGCTTTTGATGCAATTAAAGGTAGGTGATTTATCATTACCACCAGAAAAGTGGGTTCATTTTATATACAGCCTTGAAAGTATTTTCAACTCGCAGTTTGAGAACATAATGTACAGGCGAAAAAAAAATTCTAATTATCTCGTGAATATATTTGAAAAAGTACAAATTTCAATTTTCCCAAGCTGTTTGTATTAAAACTATTTATAAGACTAAAAATATTTTATACTTTAAAATTTAGTAATAGACATCTCAAATGTAATAGTTCTGATAAAAAAGGCATTCGGAAATTGAAAATCCTCACACATGTATAGTTGAAAAAAATTATTGTATTTTTCATTTCACAACAATTTACCCTCATTTATGAAAACTTATGTATGGATGTATGTAAATAGTAGCGTTTATAGCTGTGTGTGTTCTCTTAAAGCAATTTTTTTTTAAGTTATTTGGTCTAGATATGGTATTGTTAATATGTGCTCATTGCTTTGAGTAATATTGTAAGGTTTATTAGTAGGGTTATGCAACGGTAAATTGTTACCATAATGTTTATTTATAAAGCTAGTATTTAAGTTAACCGACGTTCATGTCTCTGGGAAGACAGTTTAAGTTTTATCCCTTTAAATGCTTCTGCTAGAATTTTTATCGAATATATCTGGCAACAGTGTAAATAGAGTACCGAGACGGAGGAGGATCGAACAAGGTCGGCGGGAATGTAGGTGCTCTCTTACTCTTGCTAATGTTAGACCATCATCCAGTAATAGTTTTTCTTTTCGAGCCATGTCTTAGGTATAGAGGACATAGTCCATCATCCCTCCCTGGGATGGCTTAGTCCTGCCTTTAGGTGGTAATTTCTTATTTTTGGTTGTACACGTATGTCAAAATTTGTTTACTAAACTTGAAATCTACGCCGCAAATTAACTTTCACCTTTGATTAATAAACGTTGTTAGACTAGTGAAAATTGTTGTCTTTTATTTAAATTAATAATTTAACACCATTGTCTTCATAACAGTGGGTGTGAGGGTTAGAATCCCTTAAGGCAACTCGGGTAAGTAAAAGTACTCCTGACTTACATCTCCTTAGCCTACTGATAACAATTACAGAATCAATAAAAACTTTTTGTTTGTGCTGTTGCAAGTTTTAATTTTCCTCCTCATTTCAATGGTTCAAAATATATACCCAATACTTTTGTAAATATAACTTATCGTAATTTAAATAAATGGAGTACTATTAATAATAACAAGAAGTTGTTGAAACTAGAAACTAGTACAATAAGAAATGTCTATTTGAGAACCGCTGAAAACGTCGTGCAATACTATATTTTTCTACTACCTATCAAAAACCTCTGCTACACCCCTTCAATAGCCTCCAAACCTGGCGGGTGTAAGCTCAAAGTGCTTTATTTAGGTTAAAAATTGACACATCAGCATCTTAACATGATAACAAAAAGTAAGTTCCAATTGCAGTGATAGATCTTCCTAAATAACCTTTCAATATAACAACTCATGCATGCATTCCCTTCCACTTACTCTGCTAATCCGTAACCAATATACGACTATTGTTTTCTTTTAGACACCACTATCCAAGAAAGGCTGAAATCCCAAATATCTCAAATCAGCAATTAAGATCCATAATTAGCAAAGTCGAAGCCAGGGGGTGGCCGTCAAAGTATATTATGGAACTGAAATACAGAAAATAAGCCAAGGTTCTTTTTTTTCCAATTTAGAAAGGCAGCACAATAAGATAAAACCAAGGGGACAATACCAATATACAATTAAGCTTTGTGGTTTCAGCTGGGAACGATATACCGTGTGTGTAACGTGAACCGTTCATATGAAGGCGTGTGCATTTAGTCAAAAGCGGTCTTATCGTGCTGGTCCAAAGGTCACATTTTTCATTAAATGTCATTCCTTTGACAGATTTTACACGTAAAATCTGCCACGAATGAAGTTTTTACTGAAAATTGTCACCTTTGGACCCGCAGAATGTTTATATAATTTTTGTAGTCTATTTCAATAAATAGTATGATGTTTGATTATCCCCCCGTTCCATCTACTACTGTCGTCCTATGTCAATTTTATTTGAATCTTCTTCGTCATTTTTGTCCAGAAAAATGGGTTAACTTATATGTCATCGTAGCCCGATACAAACTTTCTATTATTTTTAACCATGACTTTGTTATGTGAGGGCTATGGTGAAAATGTTTTCTCTCATCCACAAAGGCTTAGTCATAAATATAAACATAAATGTAGTAGCGAACTTCCTGAAGGAGAGAAAACTGTTGATGAAATTAAAATTTTAGCGAATAGAGAAATAATTCAAGTTTCTATTCTAACTTCTACTTAAGAAGTTGGTGACAATTTTCCTTAAAAAACATACGAAAACGAGACAACCCTTTTTATATCGAAGATATATTTTTCTTCGTATCTTCCGATTAAATGTATCTAACAATAATTACATGTTCGCCACGTATATTTCATTAAATTTACGAAATGGAAATCTAAAAATCTCCAAAATACATCTGCTTTCTGTTGCTCCTTCATTCGTAACGTCTAAATCTCTCGGGGAACACTCCTTTCCCCGAAAAGATAAATGACCCGTTTCCTCAATAAAACACTCTTTCGCTTTTTGTATCGAGGGGTTCCGAGCTCGACCAGAATAAAACCTTTTTTTGGTACGAATAACTAAATTGTGGAATATTTTGGTTTATTCATCTTGGTCGAGAAGGAATAGCAAAACTTCAAATTTATACAGTATTTGCGTTCGTTTTGTGCACCGGTTGCCGATTATATGTTTTTATCAGTAATTATAATCGGACAACTTCGGCAGCGTATGCGTAACTTGTGTCCGAAAATTCCTTGTTTCAGGTGGAAATGTCGTTTTTCCTATTTTATTTTTTAGATTTCGGTTTCAAACTAGGATGGTGTTCAAATGTATAGCTCTGATTAACTTATTTAATTTGTTTTTCTTCCGCCAATGATGATTTTGAGAATGTTTTTCATAATTTGTAAAATAAAAATTATGGTACGCCCCTACTCTAACCCAAACTAATCCAAATGTACAAATCAAAATTAAACAAAAGTTAACTTTTAAGTTTATTCGTTTAAAGAGAATTAAGTGTCGGGTAAGCTTTTGCTAACTGATTTGTGTAGTGTGTACTGTGTAGTGTGTAGGGTGTAGTGTGTAGTGTGTAATGTGTAGTGTGAAGTGTGTAGTGTGTAGTGTGTAGTGTGTAGTGTGTAGTGTGCAGTGTGTATGTGATATAGAGCAACGGAACACAAGTAGAGATAGATAGCCGGTTTCTACGCCCACCACTCTGGGTGGGGTGTATTGTGCATAATCCGCGAGGTTTTCAGCGACATGGAGATATGTCATTATTTACGACCCCACAGCCGTGTGTCAAATAAGGAACTGTGTTGCGTCAAAAATTCCTGTCTAGATATAATATACTTTATTACTTAAGATACAAATCTTGGGTACAAAGCATCCTACAACTAAAGAAATAAATTTATAAAAAAGGCAATAACAAAAATAATAAAAATAAATGCACCTAAAATAAGAAACAACAACATTTAGACTAAAAAAATGAAATTAAAAAGCTACAGACTTCAATAAAGGAGACAAGACACTAAACAATCATACAAAAATACATCAATAACATAAACTAAGACCTAGGGGAGGCAAACAGCATCGTCAAAAACCTCCTCATGCCTATGCCCTGGGTAAAAGCAACTTTTTTAATTTGCGCTTAAAAAGCTTCCGACTAACTGCTTTCTTCTGAAACACAAATATAACGCCCAACAAACCCCTGCTACTCAGACCCCAAAAGGGCATGCTATACTGTAGGTGAGACTTAATCAGAAGTAAACTGAGTGCGCAAGCACCCCTCCACGCTCACGTATTTGCAACCCGGACTGCAAAACAGTCCGAAGATAGTTTTGACGCGAGACTCAGGATATGATCTTCAAACCTTAGTCGACCATCAATAGAGATATTCAAGAAGTTGCTCTGCAATGGAGTCTGATCATCGAACATCAGACCCTCGACATGGCAATTAAATTCCAAAATGAGCATTAAAAACAAGTCTGTTTGAGATACACAGCTCTCTCAGAATTGGTATATCTTGAACAATAAGTGCTCTAACATAATCGGAACTCATATGACGCCACCATGTGGTGGTCATCAACAAACTGAACAATCCAGCCTCGCAGCCCGATGGAGCCCAAATCGCTAACGTACAGCAAAAATAAAGTTGGTCCCAGCACTGAACCCATATTTAAGAGCCCGCAGCGCCTGACGAAACTCCAGAAACCAACACCTTCTGAGTACGATGCACAAATAAAACTCAAACCATTCCAAGATCGCACCCCTGAAACTATATGCAATCTCACCAACGACATTTAGCTTAGACAACAGCAAATGCCTTGGATAGATCACAGAACACCGCAGTCGTTGCCTCCCTAGCACTCTCCAAGAAGATAAAAATAGCATCATGAGGCCTCCTGGCAGTCCGAAAGCCAAGGTGATTAGCAGATAAAATGTTATGCTGGTGCAAAAAGATAAAATTCTGCTCTTTGTAACTTTCTCGAGATTTTTTGAGATTGTCGACAAAATGGATATTGGGTGGAAGTAACATGGCTAATCCAAATCATCTCCCTTATGAAAGGGTAGAAACATGGCTTCCTTTAGACAGGGGGAAATGCCCTTAAGCCAGGAGTTGTTTATGGCAAAGACTAGTGCATCTAGTGTGCAATCAGGTAGAACCAGAAGCAATCCTGAAGAGATGCCATCAGGTCACGAAGATTTACTGTTCTTTAAAATCCTGAATTCCCTCCCGAACGATAATGATAATAATGATAACTTATTGATGTCAATACAATAATTGTTCACACAAGTCAATAGTAATATAAGTCACAATTAAATTTTATTAATTACTTAATCCCAAAAGTTTCATAAAAACATTTACAACACATTAAAATATCTTAAAACTAAAACAGTATTAAAGAATATTCAAATATCAGAGATATCACAGTCTATAAATTCCTCCACACAGTAAAACGCATTTTTAATAAGAAATTTTTTAATTCTACATTTAAAACTTTTGGCATCAATAACCCTAATATAGCTTGGAAGCTTGTTAAACAGTTTGATCCCAGAAAATCCGGATCAGTTTGACATCTTTTTAGCCTACAATAATTAATTGCTAAATTTTCTTTGTTACGTGTATTGTAGCTGTGCAGATCACAGTGGGTTCTATACTCATCTTTGTTGTTCCTGATATACAAGAGGATTTCGAGGATATAGTCATTATTTGATGTTGTCGAAAGGCATCCCTACAGTCCTCCCTGAATGATAGCCCGGATATTGTTCTTAAAGCTTTTCTCTGCAGCCCGAACACTCTACAGGCATGACATGAGTGACCCCATAAAATATCAGCATAAGACAGTACAGAGTGCATGAGAGCATAATAAGCAGTTTTTAGAGTATTCACCGAGACACTGTTTTTAAGCCCCCGCAAGACAAAAGCACTCTTTCTAAGTTTTCCACACACCAAGTTTACATGGTGATCAAATTTAAGTTTATTGTCTAGCTGAACACCGAGAAACTTCACTTATTCTGGGTTATCAGGCAGACTAGATAGATCTCTTAGAGAGAAGATCATTTTGTGTATCTTCTCATTGTTAAGTAAGAGTCTATTCGATCTGAACCAGTCTTCGACCCTCAACTGTGCCACAGGCAGTCCCTCCACAACATTCTCCACTGACACTCCATTGCAGGACAGAGATCTATCATCCGCAAAGAGAGTGAAATTCACCGCAGGTTCCGATAGTGGTTCCGATCGTTAATATAGATCAAAAATAAAATTGGGCCCAATATTGAGCCTTGCGGAACACCTACATTCATCTCCCTCTTCACGGACGTGACACCCCCAATCTTTACAACTTGGGTCCTTTGTTCAAGGTAGGATTTAAGTAACAGGATGCTGCTTGGATGGAAATTGTAATATTCAAGTTTATTTAAAAGTATACTGTGGGTGACACAGTCGAAGGCCTTGCTAAGATCGCAGAACACTGTAGCATTAAATTTGAGGTCCTCATAAGCCTCCAGAATGCATGATATGAGATTAAGGATCCCCAAGACCGTGCTCCTGCCCTGCCGAAAGCCAAACTGCTGTTCAGTAAAGAGATTATTTCTTTCAAAGAAGTTGGCCATCCTGACAGTCATGCATTTTTCCAATATTTTAGAAAACATGGGCAGCAGAGATACGGCTCTGTAATTGGATAGAGTGTTTTTGTCACCCTTTTTGAAAACAGGCGTGACCATTGCCTGTTTTAATTTAGATGTAAAACAGTGGGTATTAAAGCATAACTTTATTAATTTGGTCAGCGGAACATAGATAACATCTTTAATACATTTAATTACTCTGACATTCAATCCATGAACATCAGTGCTGTTTTTATTTTTAAGGTTTCAATTATGTCTCGAACTTCAATAAAAGTGACGTCATTGAAGATAAACACATCATTACACATTATATTATTATTTTTAGGTTTTGGAGGGGATCTATGTTGGTATCGGGGATACCATCAACCAAATTTTAAGCAATGTTGGCAAAGTATTCATTATATTCCTCTGGAGTTATACTTATTTCCTCTTCTTTACTTTCTAGTTTTCCACGGAACCGATCAATAATCCACCACATACCTTTTTTTAGAAGAATCAATTAATCTGTCATTACTGTTTATTTTTGCTGCTTGAAGAGCCTGTTGATATCTTATTTTATAATTTTTAAATTCTGACAGAGTAGCCTCTGACCTATATTGTTTACAATGATCGTTTAGTATGTTCAATATTTCCCTCATACCCCTTAAGTTATCATCAAACCAGCTGATGTTCCTGGATTGGTCAGTACGAACTAAGAAGGTCTTCTCAGGAAAACACTGCAGGAACGCACTCTCAACCATACTCAAAAACACATCAAACTTCACATCCACACTCATATGGGCCTGGCCAATGAAGTCCCATGAAAAATTACTTACCACACTATGAAAATTGTATAAACCTCTCTCTGTTATCGGTCTACACAGCCCCTTTTCGTGTAAAGCTTTTACCTGAGTGTTCACAAATAATGTGAGCTGCATGAGCTGGCTATTATGGTCTAATAGATTTGATTCTAGCACAGAAACTGAAATTGAAGATGGACAGAAATTTACAAAGACATTGTCAAGGCATGCATCCTGCCTTGTATTCTCAGCTACTTTTTGTTCAAAACCATTGCTTCCGAGAATGTCACAAAGCAGAACACACTCCCTTTGACCTGTACCAAATTGCACTTTAAAATCGCCAAGCAAAATTATATTTTATCAATATCAATTTCAGATAAGATTTGCTCCATGGCTTCTAAGAATTGTTCAAAATTACCCGTGGGGGGTCTATAAACAGTGATAAGATAAACTCTTAATTCCGATAAAAAACAGCACTTATTTGAGCACATCCCTCGTTACTCAACTAACCTCAGCGGAACTCGCAGGGTAGAAGAAAAGAAAATCTCCGACCAACATCTGCCGGAGATAATGCAGTGGATTCACATTACTGGAGCCACCCCTCAACAAGTCCTAAGCCTATACCATTTTAAAGATTCCGGTTAATTATATCTTCATGGATTTAGACGACATTTCGATTACTGATAACCATCCTCAGGGCGCCTGTGTCATATCATTTTAAAAGATTTGGGTAATAATTCTTAGTCATCCAGCTTGAATTTTGTACCGACATAAATTCTAGGCCATGGCATCATCAGTGAATATTTAGTCACTTGGATTATATCATTGTAAAGGTTTCGGCTAATTTAGGTTATCCTTATGAAGTTAGACCCAATTTTAGTTAGGTACTGATGACCATCCTCAGAGCTTTAACCATATCATCATCTATCAAGATTCGTTAACTTAGGTTAGGAAAATGCTATTATTTCAAACAAACACCTTCTAGGGATTTTGACCTAATATGTGTGCAACCTATAAACATAACCTGAAATATTGACAGCATAGCATTCAATTCATATAAAATGACATTTGTCATTGAATCATGGCTAACCAGTGCAGAAAGCAATTATTATGAAATGTGTATACGTCTTAGCCCGAGTATCACCAACATTAATGTCCAAAAACACTCTATAATTGAAATCGTGGTCACTAGTCTTGCCTAAATCAAACATTTGGCTTCATTTTACGATAGTACCAGGTTTTATGAATAACAAATGTGTATATAGAAAAGCATATTGGATGAATCAAGATATGATATATCTGCAACAATATAAGATATTGATGAAAACTTAAATTTTTTAAGAGATTTTGTTTAAAATTCTTATCGAACCATAACCTCCGAAGCCGTGTAAGATCCTTTACAATCCTACGGCACTATGCTATATTAGCCGCTTCTGATTGATGGGTTAGGGTCACTTTAGAGTTCGGTTAACTCTTCACGCATGGTCCTCCGCTCGCCTCGCTCGCTTCGAGGTGCAACCAAACAAAACTAACTGAAACTAACGCAAAAATACAAAAAGAAAAAAACATAACCTTTAAAAAATTAAGAAAACACGTTTTGTCTCAGACGGAGTATTGCAAGCACAGAATCTAACCACTAAACTAACTTTAGATCTGCTGGAATAAACTGACTGGACTGTAGATAAAGAGAAGTGACGTTAATCCTCCAATCAGAAGCGGCTAATATGCCGTAGGACTGTAAAGGATAAAATGAACCTCCGAACTCCAAGTCTATATATTCGATGCCCCGCTTTTTAAAGTGTGTTAAAAATAAGTTCAAGAGTAAATGATCCCAAAAGAGGGGCGATAGGTCTCAAGGAAATCGAGATAACAGAGAAACATAATAAAGGGGTGTCTTTGTCTATGGCCCTTTTATAATACATCATCGGCTTTCCTGGCGAAAAGCTCTCAAATCAGAGATATGTGGCATTACTTTGCAAAAACAATACATGTTTTCTTAATGAATTATTGATTCGCTCCGTCCCGTCCGTAGAAGGAAAAAACTATATAGGGTGCTGTTTCGCATAATTTCAATAATAAAACTTAAGGTACGCTACTGCGTCCATATTTGCAACTCAGTCAATTAAGGGATATGATTTTTTTAAATGGCACGCTTGTCTATTTGTATTTTGATTCGTTCAGGATTAAAATGCTTATTTTTAATAATCGTCGAGAAATTTCGATTTTTTGAAATTGTTACAATATATTCGGTATCACTATGTTGCATGGCATATCGAATACCCATAAAAACAATGTGTATGATAAACACAAAATTCATGATATTTATGTATATAATAAACCAACCACCAGGGAAGATATAAAGAACAGAATTTGAAATGTTTGTCGAACAGTGACACCTACTTTTTCTGCAATTCTCTCAAATTAACTTCACCAGGAGTATAAGACTTCGAGATTGTATTCTAGTCTTGAGTGCAGGAATAGATTTGTCTTACCAAAGATTTTCCAACCGCCATTTTAAAGTCTTCTATCGACACTAATGGGAGAGACGCTACGGCTTCTACATCTTGAGAAAATGCGTCTAAAACGCCCAAAAGAGTCTCTAATCCAAGTTGGAAAATTTTTTAAAACAAATGAGAAAACAGCCTAATATCTTGGCGTCAAACAGAGCTGCGACAGAGGCAGATGTTACCTAGTTGAATGCTCGTATTGCACTTCTTACTTCTTCAACTCCAACCTTCTACTTTAAGCTCGACTTAAATTTTCCTAAAGAGCGGGAATTGTGCAGACGCGAAATGCATTTTTAACTTCTTCTATCGACACTAATGGGGAGATGCTACAGATTCTACGTCTTGAGAAAATGTGTTTAAAACGCCTAAAAGAGTCACTAATCCAAGTTGGAAAAAGGGAACACAGAGTGCGCGAGATAATTCCTAAATCTTTGTGAAAACAAATGAGAAAACAGCGGCGTCAAACAGAGCTGCCACAAGGGCAGATGTTACTTAGTTGTATGCTCGTATTGTACTTCTTTAACATCAAAGTTCAACTTAACCTTCTACTAAATTTAAATTTTCCTTCAGGCAGAGAGAAGAGCGGTAATTGCGCGGACGCGAAATGCATTTGGGAGGATAGAAAAATGTTCTTTCTTTATTTGACATTATGTTATTTAGATAACACTGACGGTGACAAAGATATATCAAAATTTAAACGTTTAAAAACGTTTTCCTTGACGGAGAGTGACAACTAGTTATACTTCCAGCGATTGGAGCGGACTAAGGAGTAATTGAAGTACGATGCATTCAAAGTACTGTAACGATGTTACTTAATTTTTCTTATATTACAGAGCGTAAGCCTAATTAATTGTTGTTAAACCGTATCTTTGGTATTTGGTGTCATAGAAACACCATTCGTTTTGGTAAATTATCGTAAAAATAATATATACATTACTATCTTACTGAAAACCGCGCGAAAATACAGGAAAACACTTTCCGCAATTTACCCAAGGTTTTCCTAGTATCAGTAGTACGCACCGTACCGGCGGCAGCGAGCCCCACTTCGCAAGTTCGGAGGACCGCGCAGGCCTCATCATATAAAACCAGATGTACCGCAGTAGAACGGGCAGTCAGTCCGGAGTCGAGTCAGTCGGCAGTCGAGAGGCAGTTTAGTCCGCAGCCTGGCACCGAGCAAGCAGCATACCCCACCAGTAGTAGGAGACACCGCCGACCAAGTCCAGCTCCAGACAAACCGGTAAAGACCGACCGACCGAGCAGGTAAATAACCGTCGTACCGTATTCCTGGTCCATGATCCTTTCCCTAGTGGCAAGTGGAGTAATCCCGGCCATCCTACCTTGGCAAGCGGAGTAATCCCGGCCATCCTGCCTTGGCAAGTGAAGTAATCCCGGCCATCCCTATTGGCAAGTGGAGTAATCCCGGCCATCCCTGCTTGGCAATCCCGGTTGGCAAGCGGAGTAATCCCGGCCATCCTCCCGTAGTAATCCCGGCTCCCCTATTGGCAAGCGGAGTAATCCCGGCCATCCTGGCTTGGCAAGTGGAGTAACCCCGGCTGAGTATCCTTCCAAACTAAGTCCATCCAGGCTTCACGTCCGAGTTAGGGAACCGTTCTGCTGAACCGACCGTGTAATAGAGTATCGTAGGGCTTCCGTACTGTATCTACTGCCACACGTACCGTAGGGCTTCCGGACCGCTACAGTTCACCGTATCTACTACCGCACGTACCGTAGAGCTTCCGTATCGCTACCGTTTACCGTATTTACTGCCATACGTACCGTAGGGCTTCCGTACCGCTACCGTTTACCGTGTTTACTGCCATATTTACCTTAGGGCTTCCGGACCGCTACAGTTTACCGTATTTACTGCCATATTTACAGTAGGGCTTCCGTACCACTACCGTTTAACGTAATTGCTAACATACTTACCGTGGGGCTTCCGCACGGCTACAGTCTACCGCGCGATTAGAGATTTCGATTCTTTTACTACCGTTTTGAGTTTTCTTACGTATTACCGGGTTGGGTCGCTTAGAATAAATTGTCTGATACTTTTAGCTATAAGAAAGTTAGGTTTATACTTACTGTCGGATAAACACGACCATTATTTTGTTTACACGGAGTGTTTCATTTACCAGGGACCGATTTCGATTATTTAAAAACCGAACCTTGGACAACCGTTTCTCCACTGTCTAAAGGCTACCCGATAGGCGACCAGCGATCCTCTTTGTCGCTGTAAATATCAAAGGGGTGGCGCCCGAGAAAACCGAAATACAGGAGGTCGCAAAAGTAAGTAAAGGGCGTCGTTACAGTACAAATTGCTGTTTACCTGGGGTGAAATAAATCTATTCGGGTTTTAATTATGGCTTAATCATACTAAGAACAGACAGGGTGTTATCACAAAACTATACGGCGAAAAACGATAAGTTAATACACTTGTTGGAGTTGTTGGGGTGTTTCCCCAACAAATTTAGGAAAATCGTCTGAATTGTGGAACGATCAAATTATATAATATACTTTGAAATTCAGTAAGCAAAATGACAATCATAATTATCTGAATTAATGAACAAATGGATTGTATAAACCACATTCAAAAAACCTAGTTGAAAAAATTATATAAAAAAACGTGTATCATAATTTTTTGAATGGTGAAAGAAACGATTATATATATTTTTTTGAATTCGGCTTTGGATGCAAATTGACAAACCACATTCATGAGATTTAGCGGAGAAAATAAAAGAAATTTGTGTATTATAATCGCCAGAACTATATTTTTTAAAATTCCGTTTTGGAAGCAAAATAACAATAATAATTGTCTAAAATGAGGAACAAAGGGATTATATATTTTAAAACTTAGCATTGGAAGCAAATTGACAAGCCATTTTTATGGGACCTGGTTGAGAAAATTATAAAAAACGTGTATATTATTATAAACATCTGAATTGTGGAACGATGAAATTATACATTTTACATTTAGAACTGGAAACAAAACAACAAACCGTTTTGATATTGAGTAGAGAAACTTAAAGAAATGCGTGTATCATAATGGTTAAAAAAACATTTTGGATCATAAGCATCTAAATAGAACGATGGATTTTGCTATTAAAGCTTTTTTGAAAATGACCCTTTAAATAAGAATTTAAGGGCTGGTTCAGATGGGATCTCTGTAACTTGTAACGGAATAGATGCTCATTCCATTACACTTAAATTTATACATTCGATTGCAAATTATTCTCGATATTTAATATTTAAGTCACCAGTGACATATATTCACGAATAGGTTTATTTCCTGCGGATAGCGATTTAGAGTGCAAGTGCTCTACGTAGTACTTACGATTCGTGAAATTATTCTATTATAGATTACTATATTTTTTATGATTTTCTGTTTGGCGGATCGTTAATATCATCATTTGTTTTAGCCAATAAGGCATCGACATTGATAATTTGTCCAACGCCTAGAATTTTGGGGGGAAGGGTTTTCATCTTGTGTTGAGACGCCGATTGGGTGAGTGCTAATTTATAATCTTGAAATATTTTATTCATTTTGCAAACTTTTTTACCAATTCCTTCAGTTTTAGATACATATTTGTTCATGATTTGCTTAGAATTTTTCAAATAAAGTAACAATTTTGCATTTTTATATCCAACTTTAGTCATTCATTTTTAATTATTCTCGTGGCTTTTATGTAATATTACCGATTTATTGGTGAATAGTTGCAATTCTTATTAGTCAAATTCATGTAATTTGAAAAAGGCTCAGTCCAAATATAGGGAAATCGCAACTATTCCATCATTTAAGGGTCACGCACATTTGGGTTAACGTATTTTCATTCAAATTTAACAGCATTATTTGGGTTAATTCTATGGGAAATTCTACGTATTCCTGCAAAGATATTAAATTGAATTTCAGTGAAATTTCTCCGAATTTTCCCTCATAGTGTGGCTGGTTTTCATTCTTTTCTTTACAGGTTCATTTAATTAAATTCTCAATTTCTTTGTTACATCAAGCATAGCTATTAGCATTTACCCTGTCCTAGTCTCAGTCCTGATGTACCGACATTATTGTGCATTTATAAGAGGTTAATCACACATATATAAATTTACCTGGTTTTATCTTTTATCTAAATTTCTATCTCGGATGCGAGTTAGGAATTATATTATCTTTATCTTTAATTAAATTGAGACACAGTTGTGCTCGGTTTTTGTTTATGTGCCAAGGGCCGAAGTAAGAGTAATAGTGCTTACTTATTTTGTTAGAGGTTGTGCCTCTATTCATTATCATATTTCAAATAATACTTTTATATGAATTTTACCGAGAGTCACTGATTTTTGACACCAGTCATTCCATTATTTTCTCTTGAATTTCATATTTTTATATAAAGAAAAGGATGTCTTGAGTAACACTAAATATTAATTTTTTGCTCACTTTCTACTTAATTTTACATTTTAATTTCAATTTCGAATTGTATCTACTTGTAGTAGATAACATTCTTTTAGCCTATTAGTCGCTACTGGTCTCCATATTATTATTTAAATTATTAGTTTGGGTTATAATAAAAATATATATAGAATTTGAATAAATATTACTATCCTTATGACGTCTGTAAAAGTCTTTCGGGCTAAACCCATCGGAATTATTTAAGCAAATAGCTATATCATAATGAAAAGTGGGTTACCCATAACGTTTTGGGAAAGCGGCGGCGTTTCGTATCTGTCAAATTTTTTCGTTGTTGGAGTTTTACCCGTGTTCCGGAGTCCGGAAAATATATCGCCACTCGTTTGGGAGTGCTTTTTTGATAATAATGGCGCATAAATTTCATTTCGCCCGTGATAAACTACGTCTTGGAACCGGTATGATGTTTATCTTGCAAAGCTTGAGGTTTTCCATAAGGGAATGATCGACTGTGCGTGTCGGACTACATGGGAATAGTAATAAATAATATTTAGGAATTAGTTTATAAAAGTAAAAATGATGAGAGGAAAGCTTTGTGATGTTCCGCCCCTTAAATATTTTGGGCGCTGCTCACTCATTCTACACTGTAAGAAAAAAATAAATACACTAAAAATATACATTACACGTAAAGATCCAATACATCAATAGTAAAAGAAAGACATCAAATCTCCTCATTTTACCTACGTCGGGGTGGGATCTCTTCATTATAAAAGAAGAACGGGATTAGATCACCTCATTATACGTATGCCGGAATGGGATCTTTTCAACAACTGCTATGCCCACTAATCATAGTATGTGACGTTCCACAATCTTGTCGTGACCTTGATCTATTCAAGAATGCTTCAACCATGAGATGCGTTTTATACTTTGACTGAATTTGTACGTATTTTTGCCCCAAAACAGTAACATATTCAGCATTTAGTATGGTGCAAAGGCATAAATTGTGAACCACACCTTATTTCCCAAACGTTTAAAGTACTTGGACTTCGGGAGTGCCACAATGTTCTGTGAATTTGCCGTTAACTAACGCAACCATGAAATCGGAACTTGAAATATGTTTGATGTTGTCGACCCTGAAATATAAAACGTACACCCCCCTATGGTGACAAAATGATCGGTTACATAGGACGTATTTACACAATATCTAGGAATATTTGACCGACATCAGGTAGTAGACCTTTTCAGTTTCTTCAAATTTGATGGTTTGTTTTATAAATAACCCTGAGCTAGTTGATTGTCTTATTTTATTCGTTTAATTTTGTGTCAAAGTACTAGAAAATAATGACATCATACTACCGGATTCGCCAAATCAAACGATAAAAGGACTTTCTATTGAAATGATTTGAATCGGTTAGAAGTTACTCCTTAGGTGCTCAGTTGGAATACATAATTCACGATGTGGCAGTCAAATTTATAATCAGCACCAGTAAGTGATGGCATTGTGCCAAACAAGACATCAACTTGGCAACAATGTCGAATGGGAAGACCACGCGGTCCAGAAACCTGTCAATTATGGCGCCAAAATTACATCCACAGAACTATATGAAACATAGAACCATTTCCTTTTCGTAGTGCAGGATCAACTCCGAGCTGAAATATTATCGAACTTTAATCACGGATAATCAGTGGAATACTAGGTCAATATACAAGCCTAGAGCGCCAAACGTTGATAAAATCCAATACAAACAGTCAATTCAACCGAATGAGAAGTAAATCCTACAATCAAGCAACGCAACTTAGAGTGGTTCTCGCGTCGATGTCGATTGACGGACACGACGCGGCCTTCGTCGACCGACCATCAGTCTATGGTCCAAATCCGACAAGTGACGCATACTTTTAATAAGTATGATTCCCAAAATAAAAATATTCCGTAGTCACTTAAGTAAAGTAGCCACTCTTATCCGGTCCTTCGGGAACGGGAGGAGCGGTGAAACTAAGGACAGCTCAATGATAGCGGGAAAAACAGCGTCGAAAGACGGTGCGTGCGCCCCGGGTCTGTTGGTGTTAACTGGGTGTTTGGCCCGGGACACCCTCGGACCTGTGGTACACTCCCCGACTCCTGGACACCTGCCCGCGAAATACCGTCCTCAGCAGGCCGGTGGATGATGAGGATGCGCCAGCTGTGGGTGGGTGCTTGCCTTAAACGGCCGGCCAAGTGGATGAAAGCCACAATAAAACTTTCCCCAAGTCAAGGTGACACAGTAAAGGTCGAGGACTGTGTGGTTGGGGGGAAGCCCAACTTTCACTTTGCGAACTCAGGGTATCAGGCGACACCCAAGTTTCAAAAGCCCTACCGCAGCAAGCAGGGCCCTGCTGTGGGTGAACTGTATTTCCTCCGCTACTCGTGGGACTACTTATGGACACAGTAGAAAAAAAAACAGAGGACTCTACGCAGACTTCACAAACACCAGAAGGAAGCGCTAACGCACCCATGGTAGAGATGTCACAGAGGATTCCCAATCCTCAACGTCAACTCTTCAGGACAATCCTGAAAACGAAAGAGCTGAACAAGAGCTCTTAAAAAGCAGCGACGAAGAGGTGAGGGACCCCCTAGGTGAACTCAAAATACAGTACTTTTAAGAAGCGTGATGGATAGGTTAGAGGCCATGGAACAGGCCAGGAAACCATTAAATCCACCCGAAGAATCCTCCAATAAAGGCACAAAGAGGCCCCGATCGGAGGGACACACTTCAGAAGGAAAACTTCTAAAGAAGTCTAAGGGTCAAGGGAAGGGAGGAAATAATCTAACCTCAAGATCCCCACAGGCTTCCAAACCAACCTTCGGCCAAGCGGCTGGAGGGATAAGAATTGGGATCATCCATTCCAACTACCCAGAACACACTTTGTCAGTGGAACAAATGGCGGCCATACAAGAGAATATTCTGGAACAAATAGCAAAAGTGGGACGAAGGGTCAACGTTAGGCTGTTTCCATAGTCCTCACTATAGACCCGGGTGGCTGACACTTGTATGTGCAAACAAAGACACCGCGGAATGGCTAAAGTGCAATGCGGCAAGCCTAAGCCCAGAAAAAGATGTCACCGTTAAAGTGGTAGAAGAGTCTGAAATGCCTCCCACTGAAATATTAGTGGCATATCTACCTAACAGTCAGGATTATACAAACGAAAGAATTCTGACTCTCCTAGAGGCTCAAAACGACCTTGACCTGTCATGCTGGAGGGTGCTCAGGAGAAATCCTGTAGGCCCCACGGTAGATATGACATTCCACCATAGAACTCAAAAAAGGGGCTATAAATTGAACTATAAGTTTGGAGAAATCCAACTAAGGCCAAAACAAAAAACCCCAAAAGACACGGGCGGCTCGAAGGGTGAGGATAAAAATCCCATAAACTTGGGAGTAATATCCAAACCATCCACGAGCGGCTCACAACAACAAGAATCGTCGAAAGGCAAGTCACTGCCTAAGGGGAATCCTCAGAAAAAGGCCTCTAAGGACCAAGCTGGGTCCAAGAACAAGCCTCAGGCAAAAGGGGACCCTAGGGACCCCAGTTAAGGGTAGGTAAAGATGGCGACATCAAAATCGTCTCAAAAAACACACCGGCATATTAGATGCCTCCAAGTGAACCTCCAACATTCTAAAGCTGCCTCTAGCCTACTTAATAGGAGTTTCACTAGGAGCACGTTTGACATAGGGCTGATTCAAGAGCCCTGGGTAAATGGAGGAGCAATTCGTGGGCTCCCAACACAATCATGTAAGTTGATTTATTCTACTACGCATGAAACGCCACGAGCGGCTTTACTATTGGGTAAAAATATTAAATTTGTTCCAATTACAGAGTTTATGAACAGGGACCTGGTTGCAGCCTTAGTGGAAGTACCCACCAATAGAGGCAGAAGAAACATCGTGGTGGCCTCAGCATACTTCCCAGGGGACACACATGACCCATCACCAGCCAATGTACAACGACTAATAAGCTGGTGCAACAGGCAGAACAAACAGGTAATTTTGGGCTGCGACGCCAACGCGCACCACAAGGAATGGGGCAGCACGAACATTTGATATCATATCTCATAACGTAGACATTATTAATAGAGGGAATAAACCCACCTTTATGAATGCGATTAAAAAAGAGGCTTCAGATCCAACCCTAGCTACACCTTTCATAACTAACCAAATTATTAACTGGCGGGTATCGGACGAAAATTCCATGTCGGACCATATGCACATACGGTTCGACGTGGAGGCAGAGGTACAATGCCTGGATGAAAATCGTGTACCCAAACTAACTGACTGGGTCCTCTATAAGGATTACCTAAGGTCAGAAGTTGAAGGAGTACCTCCATCCATGGAAACAATAGAGGAGCTCGATGCGGCCTCACAACATTTAGAGGAGATAATAATCACCTCATATGAAAAAAGTTGCCCTATTAAGAAAACAAAATCCCACAGGGATGTCCCCTGGTGGACTCGACTGATGGCACTCGACAAACTAAAGGCAAAATCAAGAAAGACCTTTAACTCAGCAAAGATGTCGGGCAACTGGGACAACTATCACAGAGCCCTAGCTGAATATAAGAAAGAATTGAGGAAATCTAAGAGGAAGACATGGAGAACGTTCTGTGAAGGGACCACTGAACTGGCCCTTAACAGTGCGACTCCAAAAAGCCTTAGCAAAAGATCACTCAAATGGAATCGGTCTAATCAAAATACAGACGGACAACAGCTCCGCTGAGACAGAACAGGAGAGTTTAGAGATCCTTTTAAAGACCCACTTTCCTGGATCTGCTACCACGGAAGCAAACCAGATAGAGGAACCCCGCTTATGGGACGTTGAACGACCCAACAGACGGGGAAGAAGCTTCGCAGGTAAAATCTTTACAGACAATAAGATCAAATGAGCATTGAATAGCTTCAAACCCTATAAATCACCAGGTACGGACGGCATATTTCCTGCTCTGCTCCAACAAGGCAGTGAGGAACTCCTACCGTACCTGAAAACAATCTTCAAAGCTAGCTATATCCACAGCTACATTCCGAAGAACTGGAGGAAAGTCCGGGTTGCGTTTATCCCAAAGGCTGGGAATCGTCCACCGGACGAACCAAAGGCCTATCGCCCCATCAGTCTGACCTCATTCTTACTTAAAAGTATGGAAAAAATCATGATGAATACATCAGGGGCGAGTTTATCTCCAGAACCCCGCTACATCCAAAACAGTTTGCCTACCAACCGGCAAAATATGCACGATAAATGCACTCCAATGCCTAGTACAAGACATTGAAAAGACATTCATGGCGAAAGAAGTGGCTATGTGTGCATTCTTAGACAAAATACACCTCACACCTCATATGAATCCATACAAAGGGCCGCAGAAGGCAGAGGTATAGACGAAACTACAACGAAATGGATAAAAGCCATGCTTTGTAGTCGTAAAATTACCTCAACTTTAGGAGACGCTACTGTAACGGTAAAAGCAGCAAAAGGGTGTCTGCAAGGCGGAGTTTTATCGCCCTTGCTATGGCCCTTGGTAGTAGATCGACTCCTGGTAACACTAACAACCGAAGGGTATGACGTCCAAGGGTATGCTGACGACCTAGTCATCACAATTAAGAATGAATGAAGAGTGAAGGCTGTGTGCATGTACGAAATGTACTAAATGAAAAACTTTTGTATTCCATGCAAAAATTTTTGCATGGAATACAAAAGTTTTTCATTTAGTACATCACAATTATGATGACAGAGTATCGGCCAAAATGCAAAATGCTCCACATCTTGTTAAAAACTGGTGTATAAGGGAAGGACTAAATGTCAATCCCAGTAAAACCGTCATAGTACCATTCACAAAAAGGAGAAAGGTGGACCTTACAGCCCCTAGCCTAGACGGCGCGACGGTTGAACTCTCAGACAGTGTTAAGTACCTGGGGATAGTCCTCGACCGCAGGCTTAACTGGAATGAACATAGAGAAAGGACTACCAAAAGGGCAACAGCGGCACTTTGGGCATGCCCCAGACTTTCTGGCAAAACATGGGGTTTATAACCCAAGATGATCTATTGGTCATACATTACGGTTGTAAAACCAATAGTCACATACGCCTCACTGGTCTGGTGGACCAAAACAGAGGAAAAGACTACGCAAGGCAAGCTACAAAACGTGCAAAGACTTGCCTGTCTGGGTATCACAGCGGCAATAAAAACCTGCCCCACGACAGCACTGGAGACGATGCTGGACCTTCTTCCCCTACATCTAAGCGTGAGGAGGGAGGCCTTATTAAGCGCGTCCAGAGTAATCCAGACCCAATTAACTAAGTCAGGTGATCTGACTGGCCATCTAAAAATTCCGAACACAATCAGAGTCGAATCGCTGGCCAAACCAACAGACCATATGCCAAAGACAAGGGATTTCCAACGCTCCTTTAAGGTGATCATAAAAGATCGCCCAACAATGAGAGCACTACAGCCAGAACGAGGTACATTGGTCTGGTACACAGATGGATCTAAAATGGAACACGGGGTCGGCGCCGGGGTTTATGGTCCTAGATGCAGGATGTCAAAATCTCTAGGTAAAGCCCCATCCATATTCCAAGCAGAGATCCATGCCATTGAACTGTGCGCCTCTGAATGCATCAAAAGAAAACCGAGAGGCGCAACCATAAATATACCATCCGATAGCCAGGCGGCTTTAAAGGCACTAGCCTCGTGCAAATTTGACTCAAAGCTTGCCTGGGAATGCTGGAACGCTCTTAACCAACTGCCTAAGCATAACAGAGCCACTCTGTTGTGGGTGCCAGGGCACGAAGGAGTGGAAGGCAATGAAATTGCCGACCAACTGGCCAGAGAAGGAGCACAGAGTAAATTCTACGGACCTGAACAATTCTGTGGCACCACCAGAGGACCTCGGAGAGGACCTCAATAAGTGGGAAAAAAAGCAGAAAGAGGCCTACTGGAGAAACACTCCAGGACAATGACAGGCGAAAAGATTCATATCGCACTCGCCTCAAGAAGCTCCATAAAAACGATCTAAGACTGGTCACGAGCTTCCTAACAGGTCATGGACCATGGAGATACCATCTCCACAACATGGGAAAAACTGACGATCCACGTTGTAGATTTTGCAACTCAGCAAACGAAACTGCCGAACACATTCTTTGCGAATGTAGAGAACTGACCCGCCAAAGGCTAAAATATCTGGAAGGAGTAGTATGTAATCCCGAGGATATTACACAACTAGCCCCTAAAAATATCCTGAACTTCGCGAAAAGGGCAGGCATTTCTGGGAAAATCTAAAGCAGGGTAATCACAAAAGACCTTTTAGGTCTAAGTGAAGACGGGCTGACAAGCCGAACGACCCCTTTACATGCAATACAATACAAATAAAATAATGTATTACCCAATCTAAATCAACGAGACAATTATAACAGTATGACCAACAAATGTACATAAAAGTATTAATTTCAATTTCAGTGATAGATTTCTAACCCAAATATCCTCACAATATAACTACTCATGGGCGCATTACATTCCAAAGACTCTGCTAATCTATAACCAATCTACCACGACTATTGTTTTCTTCTAGACAGAACCCTCTAAGAAAGGCTGAAATACATTCCAGATGCCCAAGAAAACTCAAAAGCAGTACCCAGGAGTCATAGTTAGCCAGGTCTAAAGCAGAGGATGGCTATCAAGGTATATTCTAGAACCGAACAGCAAAGCAGTTAATAAAATAACTCAAATCAGTAATTAAGAGCCATGATCAGCAAAGTCGAAGCCAGAGGGTGGCCGTCAAGGTATATTATAGGACCGAATAGTGCAGCAATAAAGAAAATGAGCCAAGTGATTAGACGAAGTGTTCCTTTTCTTACCATTTAGAAAGGCAACACAATAAGAGAAAACCAAGGGGACAACACCGATATACAACTAAGCTTTGTTGTTTCAAGCAGGGAACGATATACCGTGTGTGTAAAGTTAACCGTTCACATGAAAGCCTGTGCATTTATTCCTATACATAAATATGAAATATTTGCTTTAAAATGCCTAGCATAGTGGATTAGGTATCATATTTCCACATTAATAATGTTATTGTGATGTTTCTATAATTTTTGTAGTCTATTTTAATAAATAAAATGAGGTTTTCACTATCACAACAGAAACACACTTACCCTATTGTCGTCCTATGCCAATTTCATTTAAATTTCCTTCGTCATTTTGTCCAAAAAAATTGATTACTTCTATTACAGCACACTGCCTGATTGACTGTTTATTTACAATCGGACATTAGTTGAGCTGCAAAGCGGCATATTTCCCCACTACATCTTATATATTTAATTATACAAAATGGAGGTTATTTAGAATTTATTTATATATAACACAAAATATGTGCACTTTACAAGTATGCTAAAATATTTAAAACCCAAATTTTATATATTATATTACATAACTAAATTGAGGTTAATGAATACACAATTCTACGCCAAGCTATACTCTAGTTGAATATTATTAATCTCGGTAAAAATATGTAGATTCGCGTGAGATGAATATGCTGAATATAATTTTATTTTGGGGCAAAATACGTATAAATTCAGTCAACGTATAAAACACATCTCAAGGTCAAATAGTATCAAATATTCCGAAGAATTTTGCAAGATATAGGTTAGGTTCTTTGTTTACAAAACAAGTTCAAATATTTTCAATGCAACTTTTAACACTTTTCAGGCTAAAATAAAGCAAAGTATTGTTATGGGCCCCTTCAGTTAATAGCCCTCAAACGCTCATAATTAATAAAAACGGCAAAAAGTAGGACGACTGCAAAGATATTTGTGGATAACCTCAAAATATGTCTGGAACCTGTGGCACTTGTAATACAACAGTTATTTTTAAGGAGACCAAAAGTAGTCTGTCTTTGGCTACCCCTGCGACCACTGTAAGCGGGTGATATGCCAAACATGTGCTGATATAACTGGACCCGCTGAGAAATGGGCCATAGTTCTGTCAAAGCGTTCCTTTCCATTCTACTGTAAAGAATGCATGGGTAATGTCAAACAAATTCTAGGCTTAGTGGATCGCGTATGTGAACTAGAAAGAAACGTAAAAGAACTGCAAACAAGCCTACCAGTCTTAGTACAAGAGACAGTTGCTGCCGCCACTTCCTCGCTAAATAACGGGGTAACCCACCTGTAATCGCTTGATTTGCGGCTGGCGCCAGTGACCGCAACTGAGACAATAACACCTGTATCCTCAAACAATGACATATTATAGCCCAGCTATTGATCGTCAACTTACTTTATCTTCAACATTCCCAAGTCAGACGACGATCATCAACAAGTATGCTCTGTACAGGAAATGCTACTGGGCACACAGTCTACTACTATTTGCAAAGTCACTAGATTTGGTAAACCTAACTCTAGAAATGCCCGCCCCATAAGAGCTGTTCTAAGCTCTGCCCTTGACGTACAAACCCCGTTACGGAATGGCTACAAGCTTAAAGGTAAAGACATATTCATACGTCCTGACCTGACCCTTAAACAAAGGGAGCTCGAGAGGACTGCTACTGAAGACCTTAAAGTGAGACGTGAGCAGAGTGAGCGGAATATCCAGGTGCGAATAGTGAAGGGAATACCAAGAATTGTCCCAAAAAAAAACCCACGGGGTCAAGCACCACTAAAATGAGACAAACGAACTGCAGCAGAAAACAATTAAAGCTTAATATATATTACCAAAATGTACGTCGTGTCAGAATCAAATTGGCGCAGCTCCGATGCAGCATAGCAGTGCACAATTACCAAATAGTTGCCTTTACAGAGACAGGCCTAAACGAACAATTTCACACAGGTGCGCTTGGGTTTGACTCATATAGTGTTTTTCGTTGTGATCGATCAGCTACTACAAGTACAGCGGAGCAGTTTGGAGGTGTACTGATAGCAGTGCAGGAGTCTATCCCATCACGCCTAATACGATCAACAAACGACATTGAATAAGTTTACGTTCTTGTGGGCTCAGGCAGAAGGCAAATGATAGTAGGCTGTTTATACCTACCACCCAGCTCACAAATAGAAAAATACGAAAGCTTTGGCAATAACCTTGAAGAAATTTCGCAGCAGTTGCATTACAAGGAACTTCAATCTCCCTAAGACGACATGGATCATGGAAGATCTCTGCTCATCAGCCCAACATACACAAGATGGTTACTTGCCTCCTGCCGAAACTGCTAAAATACAACTTTTATCAGAAATCTGCTCACTTCAAAGCTTATACCAGATTAATGACATTCGAAATGCCAACAATGTCATTCTTGATCTGGTCCTGTGTCAGTCAAAGCTGCCAATCACACATCCTGACACTGAAGAATACCTGCTACCACTGGACAATCACCATCCACCATTGCTTTTAAAAGTGGATCTTAATCCAAGGCACAACGCACCGTGCGCTCTGGGAGATGATTACTACTACAACTTCAAAGCAGCAAATTTCAACGATATAAATGATTGCCTGAGACTCTTTTTGTGGGATGATCTGTTTGCTGGGAAGACGGCAGATGAGATGTTAAGACTGTTCTACAATGTTCTATATAATACATTTGACATCTTTTTATCTAAGAAAAAAGTTGCTAGTAGGAAATTCCCCAAATGGTTCTCGCAGGACCGGAAATTACTCACAATACAAGAAAGATTGCTCATAAAAAATTTAAGGTAAGCAAACTTCCCTGCGATTACCAAACTTACTCTAATTTGCGATCTCAATGTAATCTTCTATCAAAGCACTGTCTTCATAACTACATCAGAGAGACAGAAGCATCTCTTCGGCACAACCCCAAGGCTTTCTGGTCGTACAGGGTGTTCACCCATAATGTCCCCCCTCTTTAACTTTGTTAATTTTTAAGCTACAAAAAAAATAAAAAACAAAATTGCAGGGTTTTTAATGTAGTTTTTGTACACGTAAAGGGAAAAACAAAAAATTGTACAGTATACAGGGTAGATCAAAAAGAAACATTTTTTTTAATCTAGACCCCATTTTTTATTCGATTTTTCATTTCTACGTAAAATTCTAAGGATTTTTAATGTAACACACTATATGCTTATTCCTAACACCTTAAGAGTTATTGACAGTTGAATTCGCTATTTTGTTTGTTCTTTTATTTTTTTATGGCAACAGCCCCCTAAGAATATAACTTTTTGTTTAGCTTTTGAAGTCATTGAGGTGTAAATATTGAGTTTCCTCAATTCGACCTCATTTCTTCGAGTAGCGATTTTGTATCTTCTGTTTTAAAAATGATTAAAGAATTATTATTATAATTCAAAAATAGCCACTTCAACTGTCAATAACTCCTAAAGTATTAAGAATAGGCATATAGTGTGTTATATTAAAAATCCTTACAATTTTAGGTAGAATCGAAAAATCGAATAAAAAATGGGGGCTAGTTTTAAGAAAATGGTTCTTTTTGATCTACCCTGTATACTATACAATTTTTTGTTTTTTTGTTTACGTGTGCAAAAACTACATAAAAAACCCTACAATGTTGTTTTTTATTTTTTTTTGTAGCTTAAAAATTAACAAAGTTAAAGGGGGGGGGGG